>PVIJ01014842.1:0-38919 GCA_004024925.1 Scalopus aquaticus
GATATTTTTCTCTTTCTTTCTGGCTTTTTTCACTGAGTATGATCCCCTCTAATTCCATCCATGTCGCTGCAAATTGCATGTGTTTATCTTCTTTCCATGCTGAATAGTATTCCATTGTGTATATGTACCACATCTTCTTGATCCAATCATCTATTTTTGGACATCTGGGTTGCTTCCATACCTTTGCTATTGTGAACAGCGCCGCAATGAACATACGGATGCATGTATCCTTTCGGATTAGTGTTTTTGTATCTTTTGGGTAAATTCCCAAAAGTGGTATTGCTGGGTCGTATGGGAGCTCCATGTTTAGCAATTTGAGGAATCGCCATACAGCTTTCCATAGTGGTTGGACCAGTTCACATTCCCACCAGCAGTGTAGAAGAGTTCCTTTTTCTCCACATCCTTTCCAGCATTTATTGTTGCCTATATTTTTAGTGTATATCATAAATTTACAATTTATATGTCTCAAGTGTGCATCATTAAAAATCAACATGTGTCTATACTACACTAAGTTCACCACTACATTCAATTTTATTGAATATCTGTGATATTCTCCCTTTTTACCCAGTTTGCCTACTCTCCCTTCCTTCTGGTAGCCAATAGTTGGTCTTATAGCTAAATGGTTTTTGTTTATTTATTTATTTGATGTTTTCTCTGTATAATACATGAGTCAAATCATACGGTGCTTATTTTTCTCCTTCTGATTTATTTCACTAAGCATGATACTCTCTAGATCCATCCATGTTGCTACAGATGGCAGGATTTCATTTAACAGTTGAGTAGAATTCCACTGTGTATAGAGACCACATCATCTTTATCCAGTCATCTGTTTACAGGCACTTAGTTTGTTTCCAGCTTTTGGCTATTGTAAATAATGCTGCAGTAAACATTCAAACATCTTTGGATAGGTAAATATCCAGAAGTGAGATAACTAGATCATATGGAATTTCTATTTTTAATGTTTGAGGAATCTCCTACCTGTTTTGCATAATAATAATTCTGCACCAATTTACATTCCCACCAATAGTGTGCATGGGTTACTTTCTCTCCAACGTTTGTTCTTTCTTTCCTTTTAATAATAGTCATTCTCATAAGTGTAAGGTGATAGCTTCTTTTGCTTTGTATCTGCATAATAATAAGAGATGGTGAACATTTTTCAAGTGCCTGCTGTCCATCTGTATGTCTTCTTTGGAGAGGTGGCTGTTTAGGTCTTGTGACCATTTTTAATCAGGCTGTTTGATTCTTTGTTACTGAGTTTCGTGGGTTTTTATATATTTTGGATATTAACGCTTTGTTGGACATATGATATACAATTATCTTCTCCTACTTAGCAGGATCTCTTAGACTTCTTTCACTGTGCAGAAGCTTTTTAGTTTGATATAGTCTCATTTGTTTTAAATAAATTAAATTTTTATTCAACCAAATATGGCAATATATTGCATATTATTATATGGCTGAGAACTAAGTAGGCAGGAAAATGCTAAGAAGAGAGCAAAGTTTGAAGTCTGGGCATTATTATATATATCATATAATATGCTTTTGCTGAGAATAGAATTTAAGTTAGTAGAATGTCATTCTATTTTTTTTTAAAGATTTATTTATTTATGCATACAAGCTGGGGTACAGGCCAGAGGCGTGCGGTGGCGAGAAGGTTCACCAGAAACAGAGTGGGGAGCAGAACAGGCGGATCAACCGAAATACACTGCTGAGGGGAGCAGGGGGCGAGGCAGGAGAGGTCTGCCACGCCATGTGGGAATCTCCCTGGCCGGGTGTCGAACTTACATCGCTGCTGCCAACAGCTCCACATTGCAGTGCTTAACTGCTGCTCCACCAGGGATGCCCTCTATTTTCTTTTTTGATAACAATAATAACCAAGCTGTTCAACTACAATAGGGAATATTGTTCTTTCTTGCCTTTGACACAAAAGTTTTACTTTCTAGTACTGAACTCATCATTTTTTTAATTTTCCCACAACCCCATACATGTGCCACAAAATTTTTCTAAGAGTCTTAGCAAAACTGTTTAATTCTTACCCATTTAAAAATATTTATAGAATTATGAATTTTAACAGTTGTTAATTTGAAAATATTGTCAACAAATTTGAAGGAAATGTCAATTTATGAGAATGTAGAAGCATCTGCTTAAAGTTAAATTATATTTATATAAATATTTTTACTGCTAGAGTAGGACGGACATTCTGACCAAAATTGAGCCATCAAGACTTTTGCCAAAATTAGATCTCAGGTGTTCTCCTGTTGTTCCTTCCTGGTGTTCTTACAGTCCTTCTAGTCTTAAGTCACAAATCGAAGTATCCATGCCAGAAAACTCTTAGCTCCCAAATTTCCTGTTTGGCTGAGCACACTCACATAATCTATATCTTGTGGAAATTGAATTGGGTGGTTGCTATAGAACAATTGGCCTGTTGCCTAGTATCTAAAACTCATTCAGTAAATGATAAGAGTAGTTATATGAGCTCTCTTACTACACTAATTCTTTCCCAATATCATTAATTAGTAGATGGTTTTATTTTCCATTTTGTAAATAAGGAACCTGGGGATGTCAGGTATTAATTAACATTCCCAAGGTCACTGAATAGAAGGTTTGGTTTTGCTTCATTGTAAATCCTTTGGTTATTAGCTTTAAAACTAGTAAGAATATTTCATGTTGAAGTATTGACTTCAACATGACTAAGTATTGACTTCAAGTTGACTAAGACCGAATCTGGAATGTTTGGCTTTTGAAATAATAAACTGCTAATGGAAGTGAGTGTGACATGTATTTAAAGGTTAGTCTATCAAGAAGATATCCTTTTATTTTTTGTGAGTATTCAGGATGAAAAGCTTGTTGAACCAACTACAAATATTCTAATTAACGTGCAAGTCCTGAGGAACAAACAAATAAACATTTCTTGAACTAAGCCCACAAATTTGATTTCCTGTACTGAAGTAAATGTAGTAAGTGTTCTCCCTAATTTTCCACAGATGCTTTTCTCAATTATAAGCCAATAACATCATTTAAAAAAAAATTTTAATTTAGAAGTACTCTAAAAGTTGTTTCTCAAGTGCTCTAGAAATCTAACTAGTTTAGAAAATATAGCACAGCTAAAATTAGCAGTGACTTTCTTATTTTGCCAAAAAATAAGTGGTGATAATTTTTTCAATTTATGGGAAAATAAACCTTATTATCTAGTTTAGAAACTATTCTATTTAGAGTTTTGAAAGAAGATTAAATTCTTTGTCAATTTTGAAGTAGTGTGCTGAAATAGAAGGTAACTGGTAGTACATTTCAAGGAAAATAATTTACGTTTCCGTTGGATCCATTGCCCTCCCTTTTGCTCCAACTTCTCCTAAGGAAGTCTTGTATTTTATGTATTCATTTCCTCTCCAAAAGGTTGAAAAAAAAGTACCTCATAAATGTTAAAGGAAAAGAAAAACAACCAAAAAATATTAATAAAGAAGGAAATCTCTATTAATCCAACATTAAAAATTAATGTGATGTCACGTATGGTTATGCTTATTTGCTTTTGATAAGATTAACCATTGGAGTAGAGGTAGTATTCTAAGTTTTCACTTCATCTCTACTTCTTATTTTTTTTTTAAAGATTTTATTTTATATATACATACAAGCTGGGGTACAGGCCAGAGGCGTGGGGCAGCGAGAGGGTTCACCAGAGACAGAGTGGGGAGCAAAACAGGCAGATCAGAAGTACACTGCTGAGGGGAGCAGCGGGTGAGGCAGGAGAGGTCTGCCGCACCATGTGGGATTCTCCCCTGCCGGGCGTTGAACTCGCGTCGCCGCTGCCGACAGCTCCACAGCGCAGCGCTTAACCGCTGCGCCACCGGGGAGGCCTCTACTTCTTATTTTTTATGCTGATATTTTATAAATTAATTACAACTACAAGAGAAACTGAATATATAGGGAAATTGACAACTTATATTTTTTTACTTTTATATTTGTGAATACATAGTTCTGACTCTCAAGCGTAAGTATATATATGTGTATGTGTGTATATTTTTGTGTATATATGTATATATTTGTGCTTATCTATATAAATAATATATATGGAATTTGGGTTTAACTTCACAAAGAATACATACACATGTTTTAAAAAGAGAAAACAGTTTATATTAGAAATTACCTTTCCCTACTTAAAGATAATCACTAAATGCTTGTTATTTATTTTAAGGGCAGAAGAATGGGGATGGGGATTGGGCAAAGATAGTTTGATACATTTGCTAATCACCGATAAGATTACATGAAGTGTGACAAAATTGACTTATAAAATCAGGTGAAAAATACATTTGTTTACTTATTTATACAGCACTGGAGAGCATGGAAGGATATTATTATAGAGACAATGTTTCAGTTGAAGAATTTCAAGCGCAAATAAATACAGCCTCATTAGAAAAAGTCAAACAATACAACCAGAAGCTCAGGTATGTAGTTGTTCATTTTTTTAAAAATATAAGTTTCTTCTCATATTTTCACAGAGCACATGAATAGAATTTTTGACATTATTTATTATATAAGATGATATTTCTTTTGATACAAAATCCTCTTCTTTTGAGTTTGAGATTTTAAATATTCTAGTGGGTTAAAGTTTTCCCAAAAAATAATTAATAAAAGTGTTTGACAATGTTTAGACTCATGTTTTAATTTCTGAAGAAGATAAAGAGATTAAATATTTAGGAGACCATGCCCAGAAAAAAATGTGTTGACATATTTTATAGTGATGTCCCTAGAAGATTCAATGGATTAAGAGAAAAAGAGGGTCCTTTATGTAGCATTCAATAGCTGGCATCTATAAACACAGAGAAGAATATTTTCAACACGAAAGATGTGTGACACAGGGGCCTCCCTAGTAGCGCAGTGGCTTAAGTCAGCCTATGAAGCTCTCTGCAGCTACTGAACCACGAGTTTGATCCCGGGCCTGGGAGATTCCCATATGGCGTAGCAGACCTCTTCTGCCTCACCTGCTGCTTCCCTCAGCAGTGTTCTTTAGTTAATTTGCCTGTTCTGCTCCCTGCTGTCTCTGGTGAATCCTCTCACCACCCCACACCCCTGGCCTACACCCTTCATTTCACATTTTGTCATCTTCTGAAATGCTCAGCTTCAAAGTCCTCAATATCATTTGTGATTACTCCTTTGCTCTTTCTCCCAAGAGGCTGTTGGAGATCCTGATAACTGACTAAAAGGTTTCTTGAACTGTCCCACTTTTAATTTCTTGTATGCATAAATAAATAAATCTTAAAAAAAGACAAAATATATGACACAGCTTGATATTAGAATAATACCTACCTTCAAATTTATATATTAATATTTGCAGTTGCTGTTTTTTTCCCCATCTAAAATAATAGTACTAGTGCAATAAAAAGTGATAGGGAAAATTAGCCACAGTAAGGGAAACGAAATGTGTCATAATTTAGGAGCTTGAGTTTTCAACAAATTATTAACACTTGTATCTCCCTCCTATAAATTATTCTGTTGACACAGCACAATTTAAAATTATGAACAAATTATGGTTTTTAATTTAAAAGAAAAATTTTTTAGTTCTAACTTAAACCTTAATAAATCAAAAAACATATATTAGTTAGTTACACTGCTTAGATGAGTTATATGGATCATTAAATAAGTCAGTGAATTCCATATTATTGTGACATTTTGGTTTTATATACAATATGGCTAAACAGTGAAGATAAATTCATCCCTAAAATTCTCAATGCCAGAAGTGTTGGTTCTTGCTATGACCAGTGGGTGGGCTTTCTTTCACCATGAATGCTTTTTCTCCCCACCCCTGTTGCACACCAATCTGCCATTTTTTCAAAGTTTTTGTTTTACTTCATTTCACATTTTGTCATCTTCTGAAATGCTCAGCTTTAAAGTCCTCAATATCATTTGTGATTACTCCTTTGCTCTTTCTCCCAAGAGGCTGTTGGAGATCCTGATAACTGACTAAAAGGTTTGTTGAACTGTCCCACTTTTATTGCCCTATGTAGATCACTAGTTCTCAAAAGCATCTTATATACTGATTACTTTCACAGGGAAAAAAAAATTAATCTTGAATTTTTGTGTCAACTAAATGTATTCATTTGTCATTCATTTGTATAATTTGAGGGGTATGGCTTCTCATCTCAATGTAACATTCAAAAGTGAAGAGAGGTGTTTGCACACACACACCTTACTCTCACTGTCCCCCAGAACTCTAGAAAAGGACCTGGGGAGGCACTCTTTAGCCAGACTCAGGTTCTTTGTCCCTTCTTAGGTGGCCTTGGTACCACAGCAGACCAGTGGACTTCACAAAAAGGTCCAAGAAAAGGATGCCAAATAAGGAGAAACAATGTACTCCAGTCTGTTGCAGAGATTTCTGCAGAATATCAAAGAATAGGTAGAAGTAATTTCCTACTTAAAGAAAAGATAATTATAGTCATAGCACCTACCGATTTTTAAGGCTATACTGTTAGTTACAATGTGTAGGTGAGTTATATGGATTGTTAAGTGATCCTGTGAGTTTCATACTGTCATTTCCACTTTAGGGAGAGCTTATACAATTTTACCAAGATAATAGTGGTAAGACCAAGATTTAAATCATTAAGTTAACTTCTTTCCCTTAAAAGTCCATAATTTTTATGCTGTGTTATGCCATATTCGTAAATGGAGAAAACATTATACATTGAAAATAAATTATTTATTACTTAAGTGTTGACATCAGGTATTATCAAGTGCCGCTGACCGCTTGAATACTGTACCATCAGTTATTCATTCTTTCAGTGTTCATTCACCTACATGAGATGTGTCATTTGTCTCTACCTCTGAGGGGAAAAAAAGTGTCAGTGAGTATGCTCTCCTGGTATGAGATAGATTTGAAGGATTGCGTGGACTTACTTTCATTTCTTGTCTTTAAGTACAGCTATCAGTGGAATGAGACAATGAAGAATAACTTTTACACCCTTTCCTGTCCAGTACTAGGCAACTGTCACCATCCCCATCTCTTTCCTCAGAGCCTTCAGATCATAAAATACTGTTTCCCATTCCTTGCTTGGATAGCAGTTGTCCAAAATTGAAGTGGAAAATTTTGTTTTTCTGTTGCTGAGAAACTGTGAAAACTACCTTAAATCAGCAAAGGCATAAACTTAATAAATAAAGTCAGAGGGAGAGGGAAAGAAACATTAGAATATATGTATATGTGTATACATGTATATGTGGTCTCTGTCCTTCAATTATTTTCTTTATAAATCTGCAGCTTTTAGAAATATGAAATTATTTGATTTCCTTTTGAATCAATTGGAAATATTCCAGATACATATTTATCTCTTCTGTAGCATGATTATATTTGTTTTTCATTCTGTCTTTCAGCTGAATTCCATTGTTTATATATCTTATGATGCATCCATATTTCTGTCTCTCAGACTACTCACAAAATAAATAGGAATTAAATTTCTTTCTGTTTTTAGATTAGAGACACAGGATATTTTCAAAGTTGTAAATTTTGTTTTATATGAGTAGTAGTTCTTCAGTAGCAGGGAAAAAAAGTAAATATGCAAAAAAGTTGAATGTATTTATAATTTTTAAAAGCCTTTTAGACTTCTGTATACTACAATATAAAGGATGTAACAGTCGCAGAATATAAGTTACTTTTCTGTCACAAATTCTCACATAATGTAAATCTAACAGAACTGCAGGATACTTAGGTTTATTACACAACTTCTACCTGCCCATCAGGTACCAGGGGCAGGCTTCATGACGTGGGCCTTCGAGTAGACATGATTGCTGCCTGGAAAATTTTTTGTCTATATTGTAGGATAAGCATTTAACGAAATTTTTACTAATAATTTATAGCACTATGTGAAAATATGTAGGAGAAATATGAGATGCTCCATATGTGTGTAAGAAGGAAATCAGTCTTAATGGGGGGTAGGATGAAAAGATGGTTGAGAGGTTCAGGAATGAATTACTTGAAGAAATAACCTTCACACAGAGATCTCAAAGAGGAGTTGGGGGTTATCTTGTTTAGGGGAATTACAGAAATAGGGTTATAGGTGTGGGGAAAGCAGGAGGAACAGCATGTGTGAAAATCCTAAAGGAGGAAGCAGAAACTACAGAGAGTTACAGAGGCTGGAGTTAAGAAAAGAGTAGTCAGGAGGCAACTGTGAAGACAGAATCCATATGTCCTCTTTTGCCAACTTTCCCTTCAGTTCTTCATCTCTTTAGTTAGCTGACACCCAAGACGTGCTTCAGCTCTATTTCCTTTTGCTGAACGAGTGTATTTAGGATCCATCTCAAATTTATCTTCCTGTGGGAAACCTTCAGTTATAAATTTGGCTGGAATTTATGTGAATTACTCTGTTCTTTAAAATTGAACAATCTCTTTGACTTCATTTATTTTATTTTAATTTGTGTTATTCAGTATGCTTAAGGGTGACCAGGTCCTAGTTCACCTCTGTGCTTGATGACATAGTAAGTGCCTTAAAAATGATTTCATTGAATTGGAAATCGGATTAATTGAAACATATTTGTCTCCCTTTTTTGGTGGTATCATCATTTTACTGAATTTATCTTACTATCTCAGTTACTTCATTTTCTATCTAGAAAATTCTGGGCTAATTGAAGGGTATAGATGTCTGACTCATTGGAAATCTCTTTCACAAAAATTCATCAGTGTCACTAAGGTTCTTAAATTTCACATGAGACCAGATCATATGAAATTGAAAATAAAATTATAATGACACTTTTGAGAGTAATATCTCTCCTTTGTTTGAGAAATACTGTAATTCTATTAAATGTTGCTACCATTGCTTTCTGAGAATGCACATACATTTTGCATGTAATCATTTCACTTTGCTGAACTATACTTATTTCTGTCCAATTCAGATTAATTCATTTGCCTCAGAGAAGTTGCAATTTTATCTATTATTTATTTAATGCAAGTTTTAAATAAGAGCAGCAAATGAGATTAAATTACCTAAAAGTGAGTTCTCACATTTTCTGATAAGTCCTTCATTGTGATACTATTTATTAAAGATGAGTAGATATTCTGTTTGAAAAGAAGAACCAGATAAAATCATCTTTTAAAAGAAACCTTTAAAGAGAATCACCTCTATCTCTAAGCTAAGGAAAGCTATTGTTTTCACCAAAGCAAAGGAAAGATCAAAGTCCTTTGTGCTCAGAATTTACTTTAGAGTACATGAGAGCTGGAAGTGTCAAGCAGAAAATAAGCACACCCTGAAGAATCAGTTAGGGGCATATACTAAGTGAGGAAAAATTGTTAATGCTTAGAAAGCAAGATTGATTTTTATTTTTAACTCTGCTGACATTCCAAGCAGATCACAAGGACAATCAGTCTTTAAAATATATATTCGAAAAATAGTAGTCAAAGCTCTTTCATTGAAGTTTTTTCCTATAGCCTTTTTCAGTTCCTTTTCACTGACATTTCAGATTTCTTTTGTTTGGTGGATGTGCCATGGGAAGTACGTAAATAATTGTAAACTATTCTTACAAAATTTTACCCCTGCATCAGGAAATTTAGATTGGGCCCAGAGTTTTTGATAGAAAACACTATGTCATGATTGTCATAGTTGCCCAAAATTGGAGTTCATAATATAGCATATACAGACATGGAACTATATATTTCTATACATCTGAAACCTAAAAATATATAGTTATAAAACTGTGATTCAGTATTTTTTTTAAAGATTTATTTTATTTATACATACAAGCTGGGGTACAGGCCAGAGGTGTGGGGCAGCGAGAGGGTTCACCAGAGACAGAGCGGGGAGCAGAACAGGCAGATCAGAAATACACTGCTGAGGGGAGCAGCGGGCGAGGCAGGAGAGGTCTGCCGCACCATGTGGGATTCTCCCCTGGCGGGCGTCGAACTCACGTCACCGCTGCCAACAGCTCCACAGCGCAGCGCTTAACCGCTGCGCCACCGGGGAGGCCCTGATTCAGTATTTTTTTTTAAAAAGAGAATCTTAACTAGATAGAAATGAAGATAGGGAAGCAGGCATAGATTTTTAAAATATTTGGGATGTAGAAAAAAGAAGTCTTCTTGACTGAATGCTCAGGTTATTAAGAGGGAGACAGAAATAATGGATTGGGTGCCTGTATTATCTGATATTGTGGTGCAACAGGAAGAGAAACATCTTTGGGACAGGGAGTGAGCCTCCCTAGTGGTGCAGGGGTTAAAAACAACAGTGCTATCAAGCTATTGGCAGCCACTGCAGCACAAGTTCACCCCCAGGCCAGGGAGCTAACCTACATGGCACAGCAGACTCTCCTGTCTCACCTGCTGCTCCCCTCAGCAGTGTATTTCAGTACATCTGCCTGTTCTGCTCCTCACTCTGTCTCTGGTGAATTCTCTCACCTCCCACACCTGGGCTACACCCAAGATCTTGTATGCATACATAAATAAATCTTTAATAAAATAAATTGGATTTCATAAGTGGGATTGACATCCTAGAAGTTCCAGCCAGTAGTCTGGAGTCACTAATATAAAAGTAATAATTTAAATCAAAACAGTAAATGAGACTTTGCAGATGATGGTGAATTGCTCATATAGGCAATTGACAATGATGGAATCAAGACTCAAGCTAAATATTTCCAACTCCAAAGCTTATGCTTTTATCGCAGTGCAATACTGTTTCTCCCAAGTAGTGAATAATCCTAATATTAATGTATGTGCCCTGGGGAAATGACAATGCAATTTTAATCACTGAAGAATAATGAGTTAATTACAATATAAATAATGAACTCTTCTTTGGGAAAAAAATGAGGATTTCAGATTGTTTTAAAGGAAATTGAAGCATTGTGATTTGTTTTGTTTTCTCTGAAAAAGAATAATTTCATAGCTATAGAACTAGAAAAGAAAATATGGCAGACACCAGAGTGGCAGAAAAAGGCAAATGAGGCTGAATAGTTGGATTTTTAGTACTATTTCAAAACAAAGAAAGTATCTCTGGAGTCTGAATCTAAATCAAACTATCTAATGTGTTTTTACCCCCATATGAATGCACCTGGTAGACTATTACACATTGTCAGAATAAAAAAGCGTTCATCATCATTTTAAGCTGTCAAAATGCATTATCAGTCATGTTTTTTGCATCAAATTCCAAGGTAAATTATGCCAATATACCCAATGTTATTGCATATGTACTTGTGTGTATAGATAAGCACAAATATAACTGTGTATGTAATCATAACTATGTAATAATGAAACCTTATAAATAACTAAAATATTTTAATAGAATGAAACTGAACTTTATAGAATATTTTAATTTACATCTGTTCAAATATTAAGGCAGTTTCATCATGCAAAATTAAGTCTATGCTACTATTGCTTCATAGCATATTTCATACAATTATGCACACACGTAATTTAAAACCTCTTATATTTGCTTCACTTATATAAACTTTGAACTTGAGATATTAGTGAACTCAGGTTCATAATGAGACACATTGAGAAAACAATGGAAGATAACAGATGAACAAATTCCTTGCTAGTTTTAAGAAGAAGCATTTTAGTAGATGTAGTAGGACACTCACTGTATTACTTATGAAATAAATGAAAACAAAAGTATTCTTCACAGATCAAATGACGTTTAGGTCACTGGAAAATATTTCAGTTGGTTTGTAATAAATATGAAATTTCTGCAGTGATATGAATGACAAGAAACAGAAGGTTAATGATCTAAAATTGCTTGCTGCATTAGTGTCCAAGGTGGAAAGTTGGCCAAAGTTGGATTGCAGTTCCCATGCTTGCATTGACTAACTATATGACTTAGGGCAAGTTCTTAATATCTCTGAAGCCTGATTTTCTTATTTGTCCATTGGAGCTAGTAATTCTTTTTTTTTAATGTTTATTGTTTTTTTTATTTATGCATATAAGCTGGGGTACAGACCAGAGGCGTGGGGTGGCGAGAGGGTTTACCAGAGACAGAGTGGGGAGCAGAATAGGCAGATTGACGGAAATACACTGCTGAGGAGAGCAGCGGGCCAGGCAGGAGAGGTCTGCGCCATGTGGGAATCTACCCCGCTGGGCATCGAACTCGCTTCACCGCTGCTAACAGCTCCGCAGTGCAGCGCCGCACCTCTGCACCACTGGGGAGGCCCCAAGTAGCTAGTAATTCTTTATTGACTGTCATGAGTATTAACTGAGAGGCACTTTGTGCCATCTTAATATTTGCCGAACCTAAAGGGGGAGCTGATTACAAAGACTTGTATCTGGAGGTGGGTTTTGTGGGTTTCATTCCAAAGCAAGTTGGAGAATAAAATTAGTATGAAGACCCTCTCCAAGGTGGTTGGTATTGAGGCAGGTGACCTCACTTCCCAGTGAGAGAGACATAAAGGCAATTTGAATAAAGCATCTGTGCAAAGTAGAGCTGGAGAAGAGTTTTATTTTTACACAGAAATACTCCCATTAACAACTCAAATACTGCATTTGATTTCAAACCAGAAAACTCTAAGAGGATAGAGATGATTGTGGAAAATATCTAGTTGTGCTTCTAGTCCTGGATTTAATACAAAGAGAGAAAAGATAGTGTCTAACTCTGCAACGAATGTGACTGCAGAAAGCATTCAAGTACCTCTAGTGAGAGTGCTAGAACACATTATACAATTTGTGATTAAAAGCTAAATGTGATAAAAAGCTAATCAAATTCAACTCTGCTCTACTGCATCTCAGTTGCCATAAATAATGCCGAAAATTGTCATGTTGTTACTCTTTAATCAAAAATAAAAGTTAAAAGTGTAATATGATTCCTCCATATTCAATACCTTTCTGTATACTTTGAACAAAGACTGTGCATACAGTACTTAAAGTTTTTAACGTGAGAAGCGAGCTATTTTTTCTTGGTAAGTAGTCTAGGTTAGAATGACAGCATTCCTCTTTTATCGATCTCTTGAAATAAAATTTAATTCTGTTCAGGTGCTAGTTACATGCTACATGTCAGGCATCGTCTTTGGTTACAAGATTACAGATATCAATAAATAGGTCACTGAGAATATGAAATGTTGCAAAGACAAGAGAGTAAGTTCAACTTGGTATAATGTAGTGAGGTATATTTGTTTTACTTGGGAAGTGCTTTGACAAGTGTTTTGAAGGATTAGTGCCAAGTAGAAAGAGCTGAGAACAAATTCCAAATAGAGGGGATAATATGAGAAGTTAGGGAAGTTTGCACATGCCTGGTGTGTTGGGGAAATGGAGCATGAACATGGCCAACTGAAGAATTGAGAAATGAGACAGGAAAGATATTAGTAGCTGGTTAGGGAAGACCTTGAATGCCCAAATTATAGACTTTCACTGCTGGAGAAATTTGAATGAGTTTAATCAAGATAATGAAGTGCTCATTTCTATGCTTTATGAAGGTAATTTTGAAGGCTGACTGAAGGCAACTAAGGAAAACAGGGAGTAATATGGTAGAGAAGGAGCTGGCCTGTCAAATTACTGTCAATTAAGACATTATAAGACTTTGATAGTTTTAAGGCTAAAATTTATACTTTAATATGGAAATGCCAACCGTCTGAGATATAACTATCAAATTAAGTAGAATTAGCTTAAAATAGAAATATTACTTGACCTTAATAATTTTTTGGATATAAGGTATTTTGTATTTGATATGGTTTATTCTTGGAACAGCTTTATTTTATTTTATTTTTATTTTTTAAAAAGATTTATTTAATTATACATACAAGAACTGGGGTGTAGGGCAGAGGTGTGAGGGGGTGCGAGAGGATTCACCAGAGACAGAGTGGGAAGCAGAACAGGTTGATCCAGTGAAGCACACTGCTGAGGGTAGCAGTGGGCAAGACAGGAGAGGTCTGCTGTGCCATGTGGGAAGCTCCCTGGTGGAGGATCAAACTCATACTGTACTGGCTACAGATAGCTTCATAGTGCTGAGACTTAATCCGTTGTGCCACCGTGAAGACCTGAGTTCTTAATTTTAAGCATGTATTTTTTTTTCTCCACTTCTACAGAGGTTGCATTTTGTAATAGTAGGGTAGAGTGTTTCCATTGGAAAATACATGGATATGCAGGATTTTTACAGTATATAAAATATGTGTTGTGTTATATACATGCAGAAAAGGAATATTATCCTAGTAGACTCATGAATAAAGGAATAGAAACCAAAGTGGAGTAAAAGAGTGCTTGGAACTCAGAGAATATCAATTTAATTCAGTCAAGTTACTGACTGAAGGTTGTCAAAAAGAAGAATGAAATGAAGTTATGACAAGAATTGAGAATAGTGGGGTATGTCTAATACCCCTGATACTGTCATTCTGGTTTCAGGGTATAGGAAAAGTATCAGGGAAATCCTGTTTTGTTTTTTGTTGTTTTTTTTTTTCTTTCTTAATGTGGGTATGTCTCTGGGATCACATATGTTTTTTTGTTGGTTTTTCTAGGAATTTTTCTTTTTTTTTTTTTTCTCCAGCACTCAAATAGAAATGGAGCTGCTAGTTGATAATAGGGCATGCTATCATGACTGTAACTTTATAGGAACTCCAATTTTGATAATCCAAAAAGCAGATCTATCTAGGAATATCCAAATTTATCTCATTATTCAGGATTTTCTTCATGTAATTTTAAGTAAAACATACCACAGAGAAGTCAAGGCTAATACTTATGGAGATGGAATGTGGGTGGAATGAGGGTGCAAATTAACATTCCCCCACCTACTCGCTCATCATGTATTCTTACCTATATGTGGGCACAGGCTGAAACTGTCTGGTGATTTTCATTTATACAGGAGATCAATGTCTTTCGATGAAATTTTCCATGGAATTTATTTTCTAGTTAAAAGTGTTTTGGTAGATAGATGCATTTTAACATTCTTGCTCATGAGATACTCATACCTGTAGTCAACTGCTGTACCATTGCTATAATGACATTTCTATATCCTGGCTGTGTCTATATCCGTGACATCTTTTTATTATGCTATAACCAATACCCACAAATGACCAAATACTGTTACAGCTCCTCTTTGAAGTGCAGAATAGTTGCTAAAATTCAAAAACTACCAGATACAGTTCAGAATATTTTTAGATAAGACATATTACTTGAAGTATATATGTGTCTGACCAAGTGAGAAATTTATCCAAATTTGAATAAATATAGAGGCAATTTATAAGTAATGATCTGAAAGAATCAAGAATGCAGCAAAAATCTGAGCTGAATAATTCTTTGTTGTGCTTACTTATAAAACACCAGTGACTCATATCTTATTTATCTCTCTTGGAAACTGGAATTCTCCAACATGTCCAGAAAAGGGGATAAAGATGCCAAAGAAGAAGAATGTCAATTTTGTCATTGATTAACTTCTGTGAAACTCCTGTGACAAAATCAATAGGTTTAAATATCTTGCTGCAGGTTGTTGCAGTGTCTCTCCTTGTGTAAAAATCTGGCTTCCCTAAACACTAGTGTGATCCTAAAGAACAATGATCAACATTCCTTACCCATTTGAGATAACATTTTCCTGATTCTTAATTAGTACATTAAATTGCTTAACTACATAAACTAATCTGAATGTTCCCATCTCATTTTCTTTCTCTCATGGCAAACATCAATTCCCTATTTCCATTACCATGGTCTTGTTATGAATATTAAATGATTTTGTTTTCATTTCTTGAGATTTTTTTTAGCTCTAAATTCCTTAAGTTTTCATATCTTCTGTGTCATGCATTTATTTTTACTTTTTTAATGGCAGCTATTAGCTACTTTGTGCTTCTCCACTGTTTAACACAGTATTTAATTTCCTCACAGTATGGCTATAGCTTACTTGTCCAACATTCTTTTCCTACCTTACACGAACCTACTTTCAGCCAAATTGGCTCCATCCATTTTTATATCAGCTATGTTGTTTATGGTGGTGCCTCCACTTGAAATGCTGCTTCCCCATTTGACTAGGCAAGCACCTCCTCCATCATAAGAGTCAACTATTATGCCATCTTCTTACGTGACCTTCCTTCTTCCTCATATGGCTGTAGTTCAGTAACTTTTTATACCTCTTAGCTTACATATCACTTTATGCCTCTGTGTTTGTCTTTGCTATTACATTATGAGATAAATGTCCAAGACTTGTTTCATTGTAATTATATATATACACATACATATCTAATATATATACCATATATCATACATATTACTTCTTGTTACATGACATTATCACCTCTTTCATTGGTAGTTTATTCTACTTTTACTAGATGACAAAATATCATCATAATGTATCCATTTTATATGACAGAGTTAATTTACAAAGTTGTGACAACAAAGCCTGATTTATATCAGCATGAAAGGAAACTCACTGTTCAGCCCATATGAAATAGCAGCAGTGCTTTCAAAATGGTCTTAATAAGATTTACTATATTGAGACAAAGGACCATGACTTCATTCTTACTGATCTCAAAAGCATAATAAACTATAGTCATTTTGGGCATTAATCCAATTTTACCATTAATGTTCTCATAAATTTTGATTAAGGGGCATTGCAAGACTTTTGTAATTAAGGGAAGTGCATATGAAATTTATTTCCTGTCTACAGTTTGTCATATTCTGAAAAATACTGAGGTTCTATGAATATCTGTCACCCTGTAAGATAGTAAAATATCTGGCTAACCAACCTTTTTTATGATGGGAGGTGTCTAAAATCACTTGCAGTCCCAAATCCAAATTCTTATTTCAACAAATAACAAATTGAGTTAAAATATTTTGTGTCTACAGTAAATTTCAGAAGAATAACAAGGTGGCTATATTTCATTGCTGTTTTTTCTGGACTTCATCAGTGCATAGATAGATTTTTAAATATTTATCATTTTATTAATATTGTATTATAATATTTTGCTGCCTTCTATAATTATGGATTAACTAGTTGTACACGTCGGGATCAGTAAATCTATTTAACTCTGAATCCATAGTAGGCCATTATCTTCTAAGAATATTTTGAAGGGTGCAGTTATGTTATAGATATTTTTACTATTTTAATATACTAATTTTAATTCTATATGGAGAAGACAAAAATGTTTCTCAATGAGATTCCCCTTGATGTGATTGTTTATATATTTTAAAACTATATGTGTATGTGTGTGTATGTGTGTGTGTGAGTGTGTGTATAAAGTTTTTTCTGTTGGCTTACTTCTTCACATATGTTTTTTTCCTGTAAAGATTTTGCCCTAATAAAATTTTTCTGATTTCTGTCAAGTTAATTGAAGTCAGTATAGCAGAATTACATCGACATGATCCTGATCTCAAGTGGCTGAATCATGACAACTTCTTTTTAAAAGTATATCTTTTTCAGAAAACAGGGAGGGTGCTGAGCACAGCCAGCTATCATGACGGTTTCTGTGGTAAAGTTTTCCTTAGATAACACTAATGACAAATAGACTGCTTTCACCGGATAGTTTCCTTCCCAAACAATTAAAAGTATAGAAAAGCTATAATTTCTACAATTAATGCATCCAGTTAAACCTTTCTGTTGGCATTGTTTTTTACTTTAACCTTAAAAGTTTCCTTTCTTCTTAGATCTGAACCTCTATTTACATAGTGATCATGGAACCATATAGATTCCAAATATCTATCTTAAATTTTATTGTTTTATACGTATCATAAAATAATTTAAATGCTCATAGGAGAAAGCAGGATGTTTTGGCCTTATTTTTATTCCTTGTTATTGCTAAAATTGCTCCAAGAGATGTTTCCCACTTAATACACCTAATTAGTAGTAATTGTCTGTTGAATGAGCCCTGTTTTCTTACTATAATTCTAAGTACTTCACCCATTAGTCTTCAATATTATGCTGTCTATATGTTAGACAATACTAATATTAATTTAAGAGTGAGGAAACTGAGACCCTTAGAGGCTAAACAGTTTATCCATGGATTTGTGTACTTTTCATAATCACATTACTTTTTCCACCAAGTAACACTTGAGGAAAGGCTTCATCTGACCAAAGCTGACTTCCAGCTTTGAAGCACTACCTCCATTCTGAGCATAAAGCAATGTTTGATAAAATATGAAGGCAGAAAATGTAAAAGCCACAGCTGAGCTCACAGTTTATCTCAGTGGCCTAACTCAAAAGAAAAATCCTAGTGATAAGTTATGGACTATGTTGCCTTTGTCCCGGTCATATCTGGAGGGATGAGATGGGAGGAGGGGTTTATAACTTTTCCAGGGCAACGAAAAATCAGTCATTCTATACTAGGTAGAGAACCAGGGCCAGCACACTGTTTGAAACTAGGGTGTAGAAAAGGACTCTTCCACTTCTGAGTAAAGGATGAAGAATCTACTACTGCTTGACAATATAGAGTTTGTGGACTTAAGATGGCAGGATGAAGCCAAACAGCCTTAAACAAGAACTGAACCAAATCACATGCTAGTAATAATCCAGGTGTCTATGCAATGTCCTATTTAAATCAGTGATATAAAACGATTACAGATAACTGGTTCTGGGTACAAAATGAACAGAAAATCATTTGTAAGAGAAGGATGATGAAAGGATGGTGATGCATCAAAAACTAAATAAAGCTAATTAAAAGCTTAGTAAAAATTCATCTCACTTTGAATGAACTGCAAAATGAAATCCCAAATCACATGAGGAAGCCGAACACTATGAGTAAATGAAATTGGCAATTGAAGATAAATTTGACCCAGAAGAAACTGAAATATTGAAACAGCTTGACAAAAGTATATTTTGCAAGCTTGAAATATCGGAAGACCATCCATAAATTCTTGAAGAATCCCCCTACATTTTTTTATAGATGGCATCCTTTGTTTATATTTCTAACATCACACTTTGCCGGGCTGTTTTAATCTTTTCAATTGTCAATTTCATTGATTCTTCCATATACTTTGTGATAAAACTTCAGAACATTAAGTATAAAAGGAAAATCTTAACCTATCAGAGAAAAAATACAGACTAACACCAAGACAAAAACAACTAGATTGTAAACACCAAGAACTGTATTGAGAAAAGAATACTGTCAATGTAGATTCTAGAATTTCATGCCAGAGTGTAACAGTGACAGACACTGCTTAAAAATATTTGTTGAATAATCTGCTTTAAGAACTGAATATTCTTGAGGAAGGAAACTTAGAATGAAAATATAGTTAAAAAATAAAGTGGAAGGGAAACATCAAATTTAATCCTTGCTATTAAAAGTAATACCTACTTTATATATTAAAAAAAGGAAATGAATCCACACAAAAACAAGAAGTACAGCAGGCTAATAAAAGAAGAAATACAGATAGCCAACCAATGTATGCAAAATGAAAATAAAAGCACAAAAGGTTGAAATTCTAATAACATCAATGTAAACAAGAATATAAAAAAAAGATCACATCTTTCTTGGTACTTCCATTTCGGCCAATAGTATTGATGACCTGGTAAAGCAGGAAAGGGAGAAATTCCAGCTCCGGGGAATTATTTATCCTGGGGAGGAAGAATTGAGTAAGAATGGCAGTTGAGAAGGTTGAACAGGAGACTCACCTGTATCTGTACTGTTTTATTTCTTTAAATGGTAAAGCAAAAGTTCAGAATGTTAAGATTTCTTGAAACATAATAGTGGATACATGGGTTTTCATACTATTATCCTAAATATGTACTTGTATAATTGAAATGACACTGGGAATTTTCAGAAAAGCATGAAATTTTATGCACAGCAGTGATGTATGTTAACTTCTGTGGTGATCAGTTTGCAATATATGTAAATGTCAAGTCACTGATACATAACAAACTAATATAAAGTTCTATGTATTATATCTTAATAAAAAAGCAAATAGTAAATAATCAACAAGTTAACACCCCCACTCCTTACCAAGGTGTGTGATGCCCTGCAGAGTACCTTTTCTGCTCAGGAGCCATAGGTAGTTCTGGGATCAGGCTGGGGTGTCAGGTGATACATGGAAATGTCCTAGGTGATCAGAATGAATTATGACCAATTTTGGTTGCTGAATTATCTTAAAATGTTTTTCTTTGTATTTGAGAGATGAATACACTAGTCTCATTAAGAATGAGCTATATTTTCGGCCTCCCTGGTGGCACAACGGGTTAAGTACAGCACTGTGGAGCTGTTGGCAGCTGCGACACGAGTTCGATGCCTGGCCAGGGAGATTCCCACCTGGCGCAGCAGACCTCTCCTGCCTCGCCTGCTGCTACCCTCAGCAGTGTATTCCAGTCAGTCTGCCTGTTCTGTTCCCCATTCTGTATCTGGTGAACCCTCTCACCACCCCACACCTCTGGTCTGCACCCCAGCTTGTATGCATAAATAAATAAATCTTAAAAAAAAAAAGAATGAACTATATTTTCATTTTGGAAGTTACACTGAGGGTAAAAGCTATTGTACTTAATTGCAATTCTTTTTTCCTGTGATGAGAACATTTAAGATTACTCCCTTAGCCAACCTTCAAGTATATAATAAATACTATATTATTAACTATGGTCACCATTGTTCTTTGGATTCTTGCAGGGCATTCTACTTGGACAAGTCAAATTCACCACCAAACTCCACATCCAAAGCTGCCTACATAGATAAGGTAAAAACAGATGTTTTCATGTTTTGACTCTTTGCCATTTATCAACATGTTTATTTAATTTTTCTGCTGTTGTTCTTGAGCTATGTGTAATTGTAAACCTTTATGGTCTCCAGTTCTTTTACCTCCATAATAAAATATTTTAGGCTACTCACTAAAAATTATAACAACTGTGAATTGCATCCCATCTAAAAGGATTTCTTTCTGCTAAATGTGTTGAACTTTTGTTCATCACTTTTTTCTGCAGCTAATGAGGCCTCTCAATGCTTTGGATGAGCTTTATCGACTGGTAGCCTCGTTTGTCAGGTCCAAGCGCACAGCTGCTTGTGCAAACACAGCTTGCGGTGCTTCTGGAGTTGGGCTGCTGTCAGTTTCCTCAGAGCTGTGTAACAGGCTCGGAGCCTGCCACGTCATCATGTGCAACAGTGGTGTGCATCGGTATGTGAATTTACATGTGGAGGTTCTTGTTTACATTTTGCCTTCAGGAAATTAGAATAGAAACATTCAGAGGCCTCATTATTTGGTATAAGATTTTGGAAATGAGACAATCCTTCCTCATTGTTTTCTGATTTTAGTTCTTATATTTTCAGTGACTATTCATACAAATGAATGCCATTCCACATTTCAAACATGGTGACCCAGAATCTTCTTTCCCTTGTGTTTCTATTAATAGAATTATACATTCAGTAGAAAATTGTGCATCAGTTTTTTTCAGTATAGGAAATTGCATGGTTGGAGCTGATGCAACCAGCTGAACTTTAATCACTGCACTTGATGGATATTTCACTTTACATTGATTTGGATCTCTGTTACCAGTTGCTGTGGATTAACTATTGCCTGGGGTTACTATTATCTTCCTATTCCTGACAAAATTATATTCCAGGAGCTCATGCTCTATGTTCTTCTTGAAAATTTAAAGGGACCTCTTGGATGTGTTCTGTTCAGGTGGTTGTCTTAGGCAGTGATGGTCTGTGAGGGGGCAGCCAAAGGAGGTGTATGAATTACTCAGAGAGCACATCTGACATGAAACGGAGAAGTCAACTCCTTCATAATCACTTGCTTCTCTTCTGTTACCTCTCCCATTTTTACAGGGAAGTGAAACCATGTTGGAGGAAGTGATAGGACACTATTATTGCTCATTGTAATTCCAGTCATCAGAAAGTCTTCTGTCATTGGTTATAGTCTCTTCTAAGTACTCGGCCAGTTAGATTTTGAGGATGATAGATTATTGTTTATTCAAATTTACCTAGTACTTAATTCATGCAAAAGACTGCAGTTGGTGCTGTGGACTGTGTGGCATCATGATGTCATGATGCTCATGTATGCTCATGTTAGATTTAGAACATGAATAGACAACAGCAAAATGAAAATAATAGAAAAATAACAGTAAAATAACCAAAGCATTATAAAAAGTAACAAGCCTAGACTGTAAGAAAATGTAAGTCACCTAAGAAAGTTATAGCTAAGAAATATCATCTGTAACTGTATAATTATTTTATGATCTTTTTTATAAGCAGAGAAGTGATTTTTTTTCTGATTAATTCATTTTAATTCATTCTGTTGCCATTCATTCATTCAGTAAGTATGCATTGAATACCAGTTAGATGCCAGCACTTGCTGTTCTAGTTGTGGGGATACATCATTGAGATATTAAAAGTCCGTATTCTTATATAAGCTGCATTGTTTGGGAAAGAACAGAATGATAAAGTAAACAAATATATATGTAATGTGGTGAGTGGAATAAAAACAAAATAGAAGTCAGGTGCAAGGAGGTGACAAGATAGGAAGAAGGGATAGTAGCACCTTCCAACAGAGGAATTCGAGGTCTGTATGAACTGAAGGGGTGAGGTCCACAAATTCCTCAGAGGAAAAGCATTCAGTGAGAGAAAACAACAGTGCAAGTGTGGGAGCTTAAGTAGGAGTGTACACGATGTGTTCAGGGATTAGCTCAGAGGGCACTGTGGCTCCAGCGAAGTAACATTGTCTGGATTACTTGCTTTTTTAACTTATTCTGGTGTAAGATTATAATTGCCGGGGTGTCAGACACACTGACAATCAAAGTGACTTCAAACTTGGAAACTATAAGCATACTTTTAGTATGCTTATAGCATACTAAACTATAAGCATACTGAAAGTATGCTTATAGTTACCTCCACATTAATTTACTGAAAGCTAATGCAGTTTCGTCTGCCATTTAATCCTAGAACCATGACCAAGTTGTCCAAATTATTCTCTGAGATGATCCATGAGCAATTTTAGAATTTGCCAAGTGTGCTATGAGTGAGATTGATGTTCCATAACTATTTCGTAATTGCTGTATTCATGGATTGGTGTGTTAGAATTAGAAGTAACCAAAATTTCAAAGTAGTAGTTTGAATTTCTTTCTACAACTCATAATAAATTTAGCCTTAACCAACAAGAGTTTCTTGGTCACCCACAGGGTGTGAAAGAGTTCAACTCAGTCTGACACTATCTGCTGGAAGATAGCATCAGATTCCATAGGTTAAATGATTGATTTCTTAAGACTGCTCTCCACCTCAGGCTCCAGCTGCAAGCCTACACTCTTATCTGTGTTTCCTACCAACTAGTTACAGATCTGAGGTCAAACAGTCCCATCCTCGGGTTCAATTGATTTGCTAAAGTGACTCACAGGATTTAATAAAGTCACTAGATCATTGACTTATTACCAAGGGTATAACTCAGAAACAGCCAGGTGGAAGAGATGCATAGGACAAGATGTAGGGAAAGCCTCAGGGCTCCTTCCCTCTCTCTAGTGACACCATGTCCCCAAACCTTCATTTTGCTTACCAACTAACAAGTTCTCTGAAGCCCCTCCTTTTGTGTTTTTTATGGCGACTTCATTACATAGCCATGATGAATTCAATCATTGTCCATTGGTCATTGATTCAAGCAACAGCCCCTCTCCCCACCCTGGAGTCTGCGAGTGGGCCTGGAAGTTCCACTCTTTATTCCTGTCACGCTCTATTTCCCCGGCAGCCAGCCTCCATCCTCAGCTGCTTTCCAAAATCTACCTCTATTAATATGACAAGAGATACTTTTATCATTCACAACACTTAACAAAATTCTAAGGATTTTAGGAGCTATGAGCCAAAAACTTTGGATAAAGACCAAAGAAATATATATGAGAAATATGTTTTGGCCATCTGAATGACCTAATATATATAAATTTCTTAAAAATCACATTATCATAGGAATGTAATATTATATTTAATTTTTCAGTGCAGACTATGGCTAGATTTTTCATGATGATTAAATTTGTTATAATTAATATTAGAATCACAAACTCCATGTAAGACTGTTCCTAAAATAATTCATTAGTAATTATAATTCAGAGAAGAACCATGGTGGATCTGCACCTGCACTAAACATTAAACATGGAAATTTGCCCTTATATTCCCACAGAGGGGAGGAGTTCACCAAATAAATCAAAATAAATATTGCGAAAACTATTTTTGTTATTTACTTTTAAAATCAAGATTAAAACATGTTCAGCAATATATCAACATTAGTTTTTTCCAATTACTTGCAAAGATAAGATAATCTAAAATATTGTAAAATATTGAATTATACTGCACATGTATGATGTTAAGAAGAATGTCTTTTTTTTCAGAATGAAAAGGCAAATTTAATTAGCTTTAATATCTAGCTGTTTTAATGCCAACTTGAATTAGATGCCAGAGCTGCATACAGTAGTGAATGTGAGATTATTAGGAATAGAATTCAGGATGAATAATTAAAATCTCCTCATACATAGCATGTAGCCTGACTTTGTTTTATTAAATTCTTTTTTCTTGTGTAATCCTTTGTATATATTATAATCCTACTGACAAACTTCCCTGCTGACACTCTCTTCAGCCATTGACTTATCTAAAATACCTCCATTATTACTGAATAGTGAACGAATAGGACTATCTCTTTTTAAGTCCCAATTTTTGCCTTTTGGGCAATGAAAACATATTAAGAGGTAGTTTTGGTTTTTTTTTTAAAGATATATTTATTTATACATACAAGCCGGGGTACAGGCCAGAGGCGTGGGGCGGTGAGAAGGTTCACCAGAGACAGAGTGGGGAGCAGAACAGGCAGATCAGAAATACACTGCTGAGGGGAGCAGTGTGGGTGAGGCAGGAGAGGTCTGCCGCACCATGTGGGAATCTCCCTGGCCAGGCGTCGAACTCGCATCGGGCGCTGCCGACAGCTCCACAGCGCAGCGCTCAACCACTGTGCCACCGGGGAGGCCCAAGAGGTAGTTTAATAAATGGAAAATTTCCAAAATTTTCAATCCTGAAATGCTTCCTTCATTTTCATTTTACATCATTCTTTGCAACTTCTAATGGCACACATTTGAACAGTTTGGTTAGTGTATATAGTTTAATAATCTGCTTTATGATTATGCAATTATATTATGTGTTCAAAATGTACACATGTATTTTCTCATTATCACTTTTATTTGCTACATAATATTCCAACAAGTTAGTACACCACAATTTACTAAATTCTTAGGTTGGTACTTTCTTTTTCCATAGCGTGTAATACTGTAGAGAGAGGCATTTATCTTTATACAGCTGTTAAAATTTTATTTGCCATTAAGCTAAAAAAAATCTCCAGATAGAATTATGTCAAAGATTGTAAAACTTTTTTATGTAATATATTATTGGTTAACTTCCCAAAAGGATTGTGCACATGAGTAGCATAACCAAAAGGTAGTTGTGTCGTATTTTCACTTTTATGGTATATGTAGAGAGCATTAAAATCCATTATACCTCTTGTGCTTCTTGCCTAGATAGATGTACAATGATACGTCAATATAGTTTATACTTCTTTGACTAACAAATGCGAACATTTAAATATCTTTTGAATTTCCTTCCCTACAAAAATTTGTGCTATGTATTGTCCACATACCTGCTTTGTAAACAAAATTACTCTTTGCCAAATTGAACATTTTAAAGTATCAAATCAGCACTGTGACTTTTAAAATTCTCGTTTGTACTCATGCCAGTATTTGTTGCAGGCAATCCAAAAATTTGCTATAGGGTTTTCTAAATTTCCCTTTTGTTTCTTACTGCAGTATCCTTCTATTCAATGTGCTTTTTTATTTTGTTTTGGTTCTTTATTCCCTTTATTCCCCTGCTTAAGAGCTTACTGTTTTTCTTCAGCCAATATAAATCAGTATGCTGAAAATGTTATAAAACCTGAAGCACTGAGTTTTACTGTGTCAAAAAAAACAGAAATTCCTCTTTCCTCCTACTAAATTAATTTCTGCTTCCTTAGCCAGTGGAACAAATAGGTGGAAATTTCCAGAGCCTACCTGAAAGGCTATGTCAAAAGAGTTTTTCTAGTGAGGACAAGAAATATGGAATCACATTTCCCCCCTCTCATTCTGGAGAGTTTTTGTTCAAATCGTCTTGTCTCTATCTAGCAGTAATGGGTACGCAGTGGTGGAAGTCTAAGGTGGGTGATTTCAGTACAGATATAGGCCTTAGGCTTCTGACTCACTTATGATGCCTTTGAACCCAAACTTGGAGATCTGTACACCTACACTGCCATATATCTTCTTGCTTTGTTCTGGAGGATGAGTCTCCTCCAGAAAACAAGATCCTGATTTTGGACCCCCTGTTCAGATTCTCAGGAGGGTTGTGAACAGCAGCATCAGGAGGCCTTGCGTCAGGGATTCGCCAGGCCCTACCTCTGGTCACCATCATTGCTCTCTTCTTTGTAGAACCCACACAGGTATGAGAAAGACTCAGTGTGTGCAAGGCCGGCCTGTTCTCATTTTCAAGCTCACTGCCATCTGTGTATTCAGTCTTAGGCTGCTTTTTCTTTATTGTAGAGCTTGGCTTTGACATATATAAAGTTTTAGCAACTGATAGGTTGTGCAGTTGCTAAATTAAAAGGGTTCCATTTCCAAAATGCATTTATTAATGGTTATTTGGAAAGTGAGGCAGATTATACCTAGATCAGTATTAGAAATAGTGGTTGAATTCTGTCATTCCTCTGAGATCCTTCCCTCACCAGCAGAAGCTTGTACAACCCATCATGTGCCCCAAGTATGATCACAGAAAAATGAAATCCAGGAATTACAATGTTTAAACAACTAAAAGGATCTCTGTTACCAATTTGGCTAATGGAACAGTTTGTATTTCAAATTAACAGCCTAATGACTTTCAGTTCATGGAAGCAATTAAACATTTTTTTTGAGATAACTGTCTACTAGTAGTTTTAAATATCACCTTTTATTTTTTGAACTTTAAAGGACTCTTTCTTGGCAATACTTTATTCTGTCCTTACTCTGGCATCAAAGGACAAATTGACAAATAGGCCCTTATTAAGGACTGCAGAATATTATAAAACTGGGGCTCTCAAGGTAACCTGACATAGGATATCAGAGCCCTAGTAGGACCCATGACAAAGCTACATCTTTCTCCACAGTGCAATGAAAACAGCAAATAACAGGAGTGGACTGACTCTGAGGATTTATATATGTAGGTTAGATTCTAGGTCTGGGTGAGAAAAGAAATGAATGACAATAAGCAAATGTAGTTTTCAAATGATCCATTTATTTTTTGTGGAAAAGTAGTTTGACATATTTGATAGCAAGATTAGTGGAACTACTTGAGAGAGAGCTGACTAGAACCAAAGAGACTCTCTTAGCTCATGATCCCAGGATCCTAGACATTTCCAATAAAAAGTATATTCCTGGTAAAAAGTGCTCTAATCTTTAAAAGCTAAAAAAATAAAATGCTATAATAATGAGGCTCTAGCAGAGAGACAAAGTATATCCTACTTATGATTGGACACAACTATAAATCTCATTTATTCAAACTCATAGAAGCAGAGAAATGAACAGTGGTTGACAGGGGCTGGGAGAAGGGGAAAAGGAGAAGATACTGGTAAAGGTTGATCAAAGTGCAAGATCAGTAAATTCTGGAGATCTAATGTTCAGTAATGAGATTATAGTGAGCAGCGCTGGCTTATAACCTTGGCATTTGCTAGGAGAGTAGATCTTAAGTATTTTTACCACGAAAAATTAAATTGAAATGATGGATATGTTAATTAACTTGGTTGTGATGAATATTTTAGTGTGTACTTAGATAACACTGGTCAATATTGAGATCATTACTGACTTAAAAAGGCCCTAATCTGTAGTATCTTGGTGTGCTGAACATGAATATAACCCTGAAAATGTGAGAAGAAAAGTAAACCCAGAATTTAAAATTTTATTGAATTATAAAACAGGTAAATAAAACTCCACAATTTGTGCTAGTTTAGACAACCAGATAAATGATATAAGTGTATATTCCCTTATGATTATAGAAAGATAGAAATTATTTTAATATAAGTAAAGTTTCATATTTTTTCCTTTTTCCATTGTATTTTATAAAAGGCATTTACCCTAAAGAGTTTATCAAATTTGCATATATATTTGTTTTGTTGCCTAGATTTTTCTTCACAATTGATAGAAATCCTGATAAAATAGGACAGTGAATTATTTGATTATTTTTAAATGTCCATTGTTTTCTTAAAATTAGATGACTGAAAGAAGAATAAAACAGAAATTATGACAGTGATTTCTTATTGCAGTGTTCTAGTTCTGACCTCCAGTAATAATGTGCTGTTCTTCAAAGAAGCCTCAATTTTAGTATGTGTAAAATCAGAGCTTCTAAATTATTGCTTTCCACTGTTAAAATTGGAAAAGTCTAGGCAATTTTAATACATTAACATGTCTTGGCAAAATAATCTAAATATATAATTATTAGTTGCATTTTATCTATATTACTAATTATATTATTAATATATTAATATATTTTAATTAATGTTATTCCTAGAATACATAACCTATTATATATTATAAATAATTTAATACTTTATACCAATATTTTCCAAATCCAGCATTACTATTTGAGTATAATAGTATCATATAACTATTGAATCTCATTTGTATTTAGCTATTTAACAGTGATACAGCCAGAATTTATTTATTTTTATTATGTTTCTTGAGGAAATGTTGGTTGACAGCACTGTATATTTTTCAGGGGTACAGGTTCAGACCTCCATAAATGTTTATCATCACACTAAGACTAGCAAGAAAGCCCCAGTAGTTTTCTACCATAGTCTCTTGGATCTGCCTACCCCCTTAGCTTCTTGTGGTAGCCTCAGTTCTGAAGTGAAATTTCAAGGATTTGTTTTGGTATATTCTTTTGCTTTGTGTTTTATATTTCATATATAAGTGAAATCATTCAGTGTTTGTTTTTCTCCTTCTGACTTATTTATTTACCATAAGTCCTTCCAGTTCCATCCATGTTGTTGGATGGTAAGAATTCATCTTTTGGTATAGCTAATTATGCGTGTGTGTGTGTGTGTGTGTGTGTGTGTGTGTGTGTGTGTGTGTGTACAGTCATCTATAATCATGTATATGGTTATGTCACTTGCAATTAATGTATAACACATTGTCTTTCTCCACACATCTGTCCTTGGGCACTTAGGTTGTTTCTATAACCTTTTTAATTGTAAATAATGCTACAATCAACATAAAAGTGTATATATCTGTTTAAATTAGTATATCACCAGGAAAGGGATTTGCATATCTCACCAGGAAAGGGATTGCTGAATAGTAGATCTGGGTTGTTTTTTTTTTTTTATGTTTTAAGCAACCTCCATACTTATTCTGTAGAGGCTGAACTAGTCTACATTCCCATAACCAGATATGAGGATTTTTTTTCTTCCAAATCCATTCCAGCACTTTTTGTTTCTAGTCTATGATGTGAGTCATTTCCACAGATGTGAGATTATATTTCGTACGGTTTTGATTTACATTTCCACGATGACAAGTATTGGTGAGCATTTTTTCATGTGCATGTAAGCAAGCAGTGTGTCTTCTTTGGGGAAATGTATATTTAGCTATTGCACCAATTTTTTATTAAATTACTTGTTTTCTTTTGTTGTTGTTGTTGAGTTATATAAATTATTTGTAGATTTTAGCTATTAACCACTTATTGGATATATAATGTACAGATATTTTCTGGCCATTTGGTAGAGTGCCTTTTTGCTTTGATGATAGTATCTTTCACTGTGCAGAAGCTTTTTACTCTGATATAGTCACACTTATTTTTTTTATACTTTTGTTTTCCTTGTTGGAGTGAAGTCCAAAAAGACATCACTGACATCAATGTCGTGTAGTGTTCTGTCTGTTTTTCTTTATGTGTTTTATGGTTTCAGATCTCACAATCGAGTGTTTGATCTATTTTGAATTAATTTTTGTGGTATAGTGTGAGATAGTGGTCTAGTTTTATTCTTTTGCATGTGGATGTCCTATTTTTCCAACATCATTTGTTGAAGAGACTTTCCTTTCTTCATTCTTTGTTCTTTGTTCTTTTGTTATAAATTAACCACCCACATAAGTTTGGGCTGATTTCTGGGCTATAAATTATATTCTATTTATCCATGTGTCTATTTTTATTTTAATACCATACCATTTTGATTACGCTTACTTTGGAGTATAATTTGAATTGTAGGAACATAATACCTCCTTTCTCTTTTTTATAGGTATTGCATTGAATCTGTATATTGCCTTGAATAAAATGGCCATTTTAACAGTATAAATTATTCCAACTCATGAGCATAGAATGCTTTCCTAGTATATTTTTAGTGAAGTTCTTGTAGTTTTTTTTCTATGCATATGATTATGTCACCTGAAATTAGTGACAATTTTCCAATTTGGATTACTTTTATATCCTTCTCTTGCCTAATTTGTCTAGCTAGGAATTCTAATACTGTGTTGAATTCAGAGTAGATATCCTTTTCTCATGCCTCATGTTAAAGTAGATGTCAGTTTTTTGCCATTGAGTGTGTTAGCTGTGGTGTAGTCATATATGACCTTTATTATGGTGAAATATGTTTCTTCTATCCCAATTTGATGCAGAGCTGTCATTTTATAAATAAAATATTGGATGATGTCAACTGCTTCCTTGGCATCTACTGATTGATCATATAATTTTATCTTTCCTTTTGTTAATATAGTGCAAATTTTACCTTAAAACTATTAAATAAGACTTGATATTTCAAATTTATTTTTAAAAATCTGAATTTATTGTTTATCTAAATCTGTGCAGTCATATCAAAGCAAAGTAAAATTCAGTCATTTTCTGGAATCTGTTTCTGAATGAATCATAGTTAGTGATTTTCTAACTACACTAATAAATGTCACTAGCCAAATTTTCTGCCTTCTGTAAGAGAGAAGACGTTATGGGCATCTCAACAATGTAATTGGATTTTTTGTGTTGTTGTTAGCACTTTTAAGAATTGTCTCTTTTCCTATGTGAACCTGAACCAGAAAAGCAAGATGGCACAGAGAAATTTGAATGAAGGAAGCAGAGTTTATGATGCATTCTTAAATTGTCTATAGGTCATCTAACATATTCAAGAGGAATACAGAGAAGTGAGATTTAAATCTTGGAAAGCAGGAAGAATATAAAAACCTCTTACAGGTTTTAAAGCATGAACAGTATGTCCCAGTTGATGGAAATGCAAAAGGGCAGTTCAGTGTAAAGGAATTGTATGAAAATGCAATACTGAGGCATGAAATAACATGCTCCATGGGTGGAGATCAGAATAAAGAGCTTGCAATTTCTGGTCAGTGAAGTGAGATAGATGCCGTGTTGGGAGATGAGGCTGATGAGATAATCAGAAATTGGAGTGGAAGGCTCTGTCTGCTAGGCTAAGGAGTTGGAGGAAGGGACTCTCCTTTGGGGGTCCTAGGATGCAATAGAGGTTTCCAGCAAAAGCATAACATGATAGAATATTTTTAAAAAACATTTGACAGGAACAGTTGCTATCATGATCTATGATGGAACAAGGAAGAGGGAGGTAGAGTGCTAGGATTGTACAATAATGCAACAGATGGTGAGTTCCCAAAACTAAGGCATTAGCACAAAGGTTAAAAGGGAAAGAATACATATAAAAGGTATGAAATGGTAGTGAACAGGAGTAGAAGATTGGTGAGAAGTAGCAAATAGGAGAAGAGAAGGGATCTTCATGATTCTGACTGTTCAACCTGGGAAGATGGTGGGGAAAGGTGCTGCCACGGGGGAAATAGGCATTTTTCTTCGAGGGGATTGTGGAGAGATGCTGAATTAATCTGATAGGTGTTGGGTTTTAGATGTCCATGCTCCCATATTTGGGAATGTCTTTTGATTCATAGTTAGCAACGTCTAAATGGATATAGATGCTTAAAGTGTGTGTGTGTGTGTGTGTGTGTGTGTGTGTGTGTGTGTGTGTGTATGTGTGTTTCAAGAGGCCATGAAAAAAGAGGTGGAGGTAATTAATTAGTTCAGGGAGAAAGGAGAAATGGACCTCCTCAGAGAAGACTTCACAGAGATGTATTTGAACTGATTTAACATGTTATTAAGAATATTCTGGGAATGCGCTTTAGGTGTTACCTGCAGAGAAAAGCTATCTCAGGAGAAGGCATGGGAGACTGAAAAGAGAATAATCAGTTGTCAACCATGGAAGAGGAGAGGAAGATAATATAGGGAGTGCATATAGAGTATTAATATTCCTTGTTTCCCCACCTTCCCATCATCTGTGCTCCCTGATGAGAGGAGCAACAGAGGAAGAGTATCAGAATAAAACACTGAAAGATGAACTAGAAAGATATGAAAATATTCAAACAAAACTCTGTTCAGCATCTTGGATAACAACTCAAAGAGAAAACAGTTGTAGTAGTGTCAAAGAACTGGGGACACAGATGAAAATCACACTGTGGACACCTCCTTGCTTATTGAGTCATCAAACAACCTACAATGGGTAAGGGTAAAAATCAGATAGCAAAGTAGAGAAGATGGGAATAGAGAAGTAATGTTGAGGAACTTCAGGTAGCTGGGACGAGGCCCCAACCTATTCAGGTAAATCCCACAAAGAAACAACAGAACAGAAATGAAATTGGTGAAGAAGTACAAGCTGACAAATCTAAATATGGGGAAGCCAGGTGAAACCTGGTGGCTGTGGCATTTAAGTTCTTAACTTACCGATGCTTCATTTTCTTACCCATTTTCAGCATAGCTAAAATCTCCATATAAGTGCTCAACTACCCATCCCCAAAAGGTCTGTTATTACCGCTATACTAACTTTAGCAATGAAATCATGTCAAAGAAAATCACACCTTAATGTGCTTCAGTAGAAAGGAATGAGGGATCTGGAATGTTTTTACTGGTAGTTGATTTTTAAGTTTAGATTTAAAGGTATTTGCAGAGAACTTTCAGAGAATGTATTGAATGTGGCAATAGAAAGTCCCATTATCTTTAATGAGAATTTCATGGCTAATTCCCTGTGCAATGCTGGAAATGTGCCTCTTAAACTACATTGCTTTTTTGCCTTAAGATAGATCGAGTAAACAGAGTATTCAATTTGGCTCTTCTTCTGTGGCTAGGATCTCTCTCCAGCTGTTGCCCATCACTCTGCATTCTGCTCAGTTGTTTTCCACGGTCCCCTCTCTGCCAGCCATCTCTCTTTTCTTTTCAAATACTCATTAACTCCTTGTCTTTCAGCTCTCAGTCTGTGAAGCCTCAGAACTCAGAATGGTTATGGGAATACTTCATCACTTTGACAAGAGTCAAGTAGTAATTGGGAAGCATCAGTAGACATCCACAGCTTACTTCTATTAACTATGCTGCCAACTGGCCTGAGTGATTACTAGCTTTTGATTATAGCTATCGTTACACTGTCATTCAAATTTTCCTAAAGGGACAGTGTAAATATCTGATATGTTATTATATGTGTCTATAAATAATTGAATTCTTGGTTGTTAAAAACAAAAAAGACTGTTTACTCTTCTAATGTGTTTGTTTAAGCAGAGTGCTTCCCTGTTAAGGGGAAACAAGGATATAAGTGTGAGTTTTTGAAATCTCCACTATTTGTGGCAATTTTCTCGAACTTTTCATTTGTCACAAAAGCATTGCTAAGGGTGACAACGGTAGGAGAGATCAATAGGTCAGTAGTGGGTCTTTCCACACTAATTTTTCAGAGCCTCTGCCTGAGTAGGACCAAGGCAGCCTTGCTGGGGTGAGCAGTATTTACACAGTGCATCAGCCCTCAGGTGTACAATTCTTCCTCAGTGTAAGGTAATACAAACGAGCAGGGAAAATATAGTCATGCAACATTAAACAATTGATTTCTCCAATCAGGTGCTTCATCTAGTTGTCAATAGACTTTTCACAGTGGTACTCTGTATTCAGTTAAAAGTAATTAGAAGTCAGAATAAATGAGATCACTGCAGGAATGAATACACTCTACACAGAACAGTGCATTTTATATAGAAAAATGCAAATCTGTTATAGAGAAGGAACACAATCTCCCTTCAATTTATTTTTACTACTTGATTGCTTTACAATCGATATACTTACTTAGCATGCTTCAAATCTAGTTCCTTTTTAATCATGAACACATTTTAGTATGATGAGTTCTACATTCAGAGTGAAGTAGTTTGAGCCAGCTGAATTAATCTCTCTCAAAACAATTCATTTAAAGTATAAGTACTAAGACCAAAATTGTAATTGTTTAATTACGAATGTAGACAACTGGAATTCTCTAAATGGAGTAATCTACCTGATGTGATTTTGGTGTAGCAGAAAAAACCTGAGGTTTTGAATCAGAAAACTGATTTTGAATCCTGATACTTTATCACATTACCTGTTAACTCAGATTTAGTGGTGAGATAGGAATAATGATTTCTTTCTGACAAAGATGGGGTAAGGTCTAAGTGAGCAATATATGGAAATCATCTTCTATAGGACCTGGATTAGTGAACATTCAATTTTCCATTACTAATCAGTGTTTCAGTAGTGAATTCATCTTCTCATTTCAGAGTTAGAAATATGAAATGGATCTGCTTAATATAATAAAATCATACCTTCTAAAACAGGAGTTTTATAAGAACTACTTTTTAAAAAATAATCCCAGTAAATGGGACACAATAGGATGAAATAGGAATATGAAAAAAATACAAGAATTAACTCCCCTGACCTGTAAAGAATTCACAGAACACTGGACACCATTACATATCAGGGGTTATTTTGTGTGTGTGTGTGTGTGTGTGTGTGTGTGTTTAAGACTCTTCCTTTGATAACTTGTAGAAAACCATTCAAGAGCAGCAGAACACGTTACCCTTGAATCAAAGCTAGAAGTTTTCTTTCCTAGTGTCAAAAAAAGAGTATATGTTAGAAAAAAGGCAACTATTTAAGACTTAAAAAGAATCAGATGATATCTGATAGAGGTACCACAATATTATCTCAGTTAAAATTAATCAATTTTTAAAAATAATACAAATTCTAATAATCACAACAACAAAAAATAATAAGATGCTAGCATTTCATTCAGTGAAGAGGAAAAAGTATACTACAGATGGAACACTGCTATGTGGCATGCACTGTGCTACCCCAACCTAGAAAAGAAAAGACGGGCCTTGCCCTCACCTCTGGTCTGAGTGCTGGACAAGGAGCTACTCTGGGAAGCCAGATACCACATTCTGTCGTGCCAGTCCTTGTTATAGTAACAACAGAAGAAATAGGATTGTTTTTTAAGCGAAGTGACTCAGAGGACTAGTCACACAGTTTTCAAAGTACAAAAGAAAAGAATATGCAACCTTTCATTTTAAGTGTGGAAAAAAGTGACTCTTTTAGAGTTACAAATGTATTTTTCTGAACCCAGAAAATATTAGTAGTGATAAATGTATAATTTTGATGAAATATTTGATAATTACTAGAATTATATAAGAATAAGTAATCAGTATTATATAATATACAATTTCCAGCTATTAGCAAAACTAGAGTTCTTAACCAGAAGACATTAGGAGCAATGGTTAAATCAAGAGAAGGGAAATTACAGGTCATTGGTCATGAAAGCAAAGTCATATACGACTTATAAGGGGATGTGTGAATGTTTTTACTAATATTTAGAATCCCTGCAGTGCATTTACTACTTCACTTTATTTAATGGTGAACACTTTTGAACAAATAGATAGCAAGTACAGGGTATAAAGAAATGCATCTTTTATGAGTATGCACATACTGTTAACATGCATTGGTATTCATGTTAATTTTTTAGTAAATGTATATTAAATGCTTCCCATGAATGAATGAGTCCCAGGAACTATGATAGGGTCTTGGAAGGCTACCATCAATACAGATACTAATCCAACCTATTTTTGTATGGTGGTAGTGGCAGTGTTATTTATGAAAATTGCTAACATTTGTTGAGGATATACTAAATGCTATGTTGTGTGCTAATTACTAGACATGAACTATTTTGTGTAATTCTGAAAACACAATCTCATATGCACACTATCACTAAACTCAATTTAAAGATGAGGAAACAGTGTTAGTAACTTGAGTAACTTGCCCCAAGTTCATTCACTTATTAGCAAACCCAGGGTCAACTCAGGAAGTTTGCCTGCAGTACCTTCATCCCTACATCCCTTTCAGAAGTATGACATGGCATGAGAAGTATGATATGTGCCCCCCCACCCCAGACAGAGGAGAGTTTGTCAGTGAAGCAGCATATGAGAACTGAGAGGAGGTGATTTTAGAGAACCGTGAACAGTATAGTTGAGTAGAGGAGTAGAAGTAAGAAAAACTAGGAACCATAGCATGAAGACTTTGTATTTTATGTCAAGAAATGGCAACCCATCCAAATGTTCACATTTTCATGCATTTTCAAAAGTTCACCTTCACCGTGGGGGAAGAACACTGGGAAGAGGCAACAAAAAATGAAAAAACGATTCAGAGTGAAGTTGCCCCGGTGTAGTCAAGAGATGATAGCATTATAGCAGAGAGGATAGATTTGAGAGTTAGTAAGAAATGTGAAATTAGTAAGTGTGAAAAGTGCTTGAGTAGGTATAGTAACGTGGAAATACATATATCAGTCTCTTATAATACATGAGTTTAGTTTGGTGAGTGGAAAGCTTATAACTCTTCTAATTCTGGAGGTAAAAGAGTAGATAGTCATAAATAGCTCACACAAAGATTTAGTCCTGGCCACACCTACTCTGGCAAGCTTTTGTAAAAATAGGAAGGTTGAGGATGCTTTAAAAAAAAATCTTTGTACAGTAAGCCTTTAATTAAATTATTTCTGTAATACTTTTAACTTCTTTCTTTCAAGGTCACTATTAATGGAAAAATCTCTAAGTCATCTATTTCCTACAGATGTTTATTTTCTTAGAGCTGAATAAAATGGGATCATGAGAAAAGCAGAGGGAAGAAGTAAAAACATTTGGAAACTGAGCGGAATCACTTACATTTTTTCCAACAGAGAAAATATATCCTTAGTTCAAATATTGTTGAATTAAGGCTGCCTTAGGCTACCAAGACAGAAGTTCAGAGGATGCTGTGGAGTGCATAAAATCAGATCAGCAGTGCCTTCCTTCTGTCATAACAATCTCTGGTTGGAAAAGGATGATGTGCAAATAGCCGTAGTAGCTGTCTATGTTTCTGTTCATTTCACATACTTTGTTCTCTTGAGAGTGAAAGGGATAGTCACTATTCCTGTCAAAATTTTAATGTTGGGCCTCCCTGATGGCACAACAGGTTAAGTCTCAGCACTATGAAGCTATCCGCAGCCACTGCAGCAGGAGTTCAATCCTCAGCCAGGGAGCTTCCCATATGGCACAACAGACCTCTCCTGCCTTGCCCTCTGCTCCCCTCAGCAGTGTATTTCTGTTGATCTGCTTGTTCTGCTCCCCACTCTGTCTCTAGTGAATCCTCTCACCACCCCACCCCTCTGGTCTACACCCCAGTTCTTGTATGCATAAATAAATAAATCTTTAAAAAAATTTTGAATGTTGCCCATGTAACTTCAGCCTAGTAAAGTATTATGGAGAACCTCAGCTGATTAGATAACTAATAAGTTGTTTGTGGCAGTCCCTTGAACCAGGATTAATAGGTCTGACTTTTAATTAAAGAAGAAAAATGAAGATTTTCATAGAATAAGGGGAAATGATTTCATGTTTAAGATCTGAATCTGTAAGATTCTAAATATAAACCTGTAACTATATAAACATATAATTCATGTGAAGAATATTATAAAAAAATAACAGGTTTCTCAGATTGTACTAATATACATAGCATCTTAAGTGATGCATTTACTCTAAGGGAATTTTCTCCTCTTGTTTCCATGACTAAAGGCAGCATCATAGTTACAAAGGGTAGTGAAATTAGTCCACACATATAGAAGTCCACAGCTAAAAACAAAATTGATCATTTTGTAGGGTTCTACATAGGAGCAAAATTGCTTTCAAAATTGTTAACAGGTACTTATTTCCCTTTTTGTTTGTCCAGTACAAAATCAAATTAACATCATATTTATGCAAATGAGTCAAAATGAGTTTCAGCATTTAGCCAGTATACAGGGTTGTTAAGGGAATGTTCCATTTCCAGTTGGTTAAAACTATTGGTTTTTGGGCAATGGTCCTTTAAAATCAGAAAATTCTAACATATGCTTTTAGACTTTGGGTGTGTGTTTTCCAGATATTGTATTTTTTCCCCTAATGTAAAATTATTCTACCAGTTACACTGCATTAGCACAAAAAAATATACTTATCCAAGTGCCTCAATTTATATTTTTGCACAAAATAGTTAAAAATCACAACAAAAGAAATTTGGAAGTTGTAATATATATATTCCTAAATTCAGTGACTCTGGTAGGTTTTGTTTTTAAGGATCAGTTTTCAGCTGTAATTGAGTATGTAACATTATTGGGGAGTGCAATAGAAATGTTCTAAGTAGTGTTTGGTCCCATTCTCAATTAAAAAAAAATATGAGGAAATTAAGTAGCCCTTGCTTGAGGTTCTATTTTCTATTTTAAAATACTTTAAAAAATGTTTTTACTTCAATATTACCTAATGTTAATCTATGGCAAGTTATTATGGCTATAGTTTCAGAGATCTTCATGACACTCATTTTTCATGCCTTTTATATAATGTGTCAGTTTATAAGTAGAATCTGAATGGGTTTCATCCACTAGTCATAAGAAAATTTGAGATCATTCCCAATAAATAGCAGTATAAAGATCACCTACCAAGCAAAACCTCGGAGTACCTGACAGTGACAATGCTGAGAGTCAGGAAATAAATCCATTGTAGAAAAACAGAGCTTAAAGCCATAAACCTCATCTGGTTTCCATGTCAGAGTCACTGTGAGTTACTGCGTGTGGCCCAAATTGGTGATTCATTTTCCCAAGTGTTCATCTTTTTTTTTTTTAAATACGTATTTTTATTGTTATTTATGTCTTTTACATTTTGTATTCCCCTTGGGTAGCCCACCACCAATTCACCCGTGATCCATCTCCATGGTCCCTTGTGTTCTTTTCTATTCCATTTTGTGCCCTTTTCCTTCCCTCCACCT
>PVIJ01014843.1:0-38919 GCA_004024925.1 Scalopus aquaticus
GGGGGGGGCAGAGGGAGGGAAGGAAAAGTGCACAAAATGGAATAGAAAAGAACACAAGGGACCATGGAGATGGATCACGGGTGAATTGGTGGTGGGCTACCCAAGGGGAATACAAAATGTAAAAGACATAAATAACAATAAAAATATATATTAAAAAAAAGATCACTATGATAAGCAAAAAGGCAAAGGGTAAGAAAGATACCAAGACAAAACATATCAACTTGAGTTTCACTGCACATAATCTAGACCTACCTGTGATATTCAGGCTATATCAATGATACTGATATGGAAATGCTGCCAATCTCCTGTTTTCCCCTAATATTTTTTTCTTACTTCACTGGAAGCCTGAGGATGATGGAGAGGTAATGTCTGGTAAAGTGACCATTTTCCTCAGGGAAGAAGGGGTTGGGGTTACCTTCTTGCAGAGGACCATTTGGTGGTCAAACAGGAAGAAGACCCGCTGCTGGTTGCGACCATAGGGTTGGTAGATCCAGGCCATCTCCCCAGTGTAGATCAGCTCCGAGCTCCTGTCCAGGATGTCCTCACCCTAAAAACAACATGTAATTGTGAGAGGCAGCCAGGCAAGACAGATGATCCTGTCACCTGCTTGGAGGCACTTAAGGCCAGGCATAGACTTAAGCTGAAGGAAGACTGAATGGCTTTGATGGGGAAGAAAATATGGAAGTAGGGACACTAAGAATTTTTTTTAATATATATTTTTATTGTTATTTATGTCTTTTACATTTTGTATTCCCCTTGGGTAACCCACCACCAATTCACCCATGATCCATCTCCGTGGTCCCTTGTGTTCTTTTCTACTCCATTTTGTGCCCTTATCCTCCCCTCCCCCTGCCCCCCCCCCGATTGTCTCTCTCCTGTTTGGTTTCCTTATAGTCCTGTTATAAGTGAAACCATTTGATATTTTTCTCTTTCTTTCTGGCTTATTTCACTGAGTATGATCCCCTCTAAGAATTTTTAAAAGATTCCAGAAACTACTCCATACTCTTATTCACCCTGAAGTCCCACCCAGAGTTCACCCAGAGCCCCACCACAGAAAACTGCTGTTGTTAACTCAAATGCTAGCTGCCCTCTGACCCTAGAGACACCAGCTATTTTATTTCTCTCTTCCCCTCTCTCCCTCATTCCCTTTCTCCCTTCCTGTCCCTCTTTCACTTCCCCTTCTCTTATGACCCCTCTCTTTTTCTCTATAAATCACCCTTCCCAGTCTCTATTACCAGCTCTAGTTTCTTAGTCTTTTTCTTATAAATAATAGTAAGCCTACGTGTGTGGTAGAAGTCTCTCTGTTTTCCAGATGAGTAAAAGAGAACATGGGAAGTCAAGAAGATGGTGACAGAGGAAGAGAAAGAAAATATATTCGCCTTCTTAAAATATTTTTTTCTTCCTTAAAATCTATGACTATGTGCTTCCTTGATCTGTTATCCAAAGAGCCTGAAACTACCCCTTGATACACAGAGTCAGACATAGAAAAGTAACAAGAAACCTGCCTTCTAGTTAATTCCATTCTACAGTTTTTAAGGGCCTCTTATTAATGGTAACTCTGTTAGATCAGTGGTATATGGGGTGTATGTCAGATGCTAAGTGAAACTTGGTTCCTGTTCTCAAGGACACTGCATCATAGTGGAGATGTGCTCAGAATTCTTAGAGCACAAGACAAATAACAAAGCCATGGACATTTGGTATGTATTTTAGGGTTTATGTGAAGACAGAGAGAAATTGTGACACGGGACTCAAGATAATTAATATTTACTGATAATCTGTATATGGGTCAGAGATGGAATACTAACTTTTACTTTGTTTCTTTTTAGCCACACAATATCCTTTGGAGGTAGATATTCTTGCTTTCATTTTATAGTACAAGGTACAGAGATCAATGATGAGCCAAAATCACACAGCTAGTTAGCTAGAGATCCATGACCCAACCCCAATTCTGTGGCTCCAGAGAATGGCCTAACTCCTGCCACTACATAATGTTGTCTCTAGGCCAAAATCCACTAGAATATCAATCCCTTCCTTTTTGTTGGTTTCAGTTTTACTAACAGTTTTACTAACTGTTTACTAATGTTAAATGAGATGTATGAGGATGGTCAGTAAAGTCTTAGCCATGATATTACATCAAAGCCTTAGATCTAAGATATTTAAATCAAGGCTAGAAGGAAAAATCTGGATCCCTCCATAAATAATCAGAGACAGACAAACTAGACAAGACAGTGGACCAAGAAAGGGATAGCTGTAAATGGTGTTCTTGAGCACACCACTGTTTTTCTAGGCTGTGATAGGAAGGATAAAGGGAGCCTAGTGTACATAATAGAATCTCAAAAAGAAAGCTTAGAGATACTACTGTGATGCCAGACTCTATCTTAGGGATACCCTGGAGCTTATTAGCACAGATTATCTGGAGCATCAGGGCTGGAAGAGGAAGTCCTCAAAGTGGGGGAGCCATGCAGGGCTTCACTGTTGGAGAGATGTAAAACTGAGAGTGGCACCAGACTGCCATGCACCAGCCTGAGGAAGGCCAGAAAGATGTATCACAGTTTATTTTTAAATATGTAGGAAATGAAAGAAAGCTATAAAGGGTGTTAATGTCATGCAAAGATGACCAGGATAACTTTTAAAGACACTACTTGCTAAACTTCAGATGATCAGAGGACTCCTCAGTGTCATCTGGTCTAGTCACTATACTAGCCGGGAGCACCCCAATTCTAGTTTAAATACTTACCACACACACTCCACCAAACCCTATGCTATCCAAGATGATCCACTCCTATGCTCTCCAATATGACTGATGTCAAGCAAGTCACATACTCTCTTGTTCCTTCATTTCTTCATATTTAAAATGAGTATAATGAGATGGAGCTAAGACATAGAAGAACAACTTTCTACTAGTGAACTCTTCTTCAAGTACAATTTCAAGTACAAAAACAACTACAGTCCAAACTTATATGTCACCAGCATTACCTGATTGATCCACAAATCTTTTCCTTTGAGATGGATGCTCTATTTCGCACTAAGGTTTTGGAGCATGGAGAAGTTAAGGGGATTCTAGGACAATGTGGTGTCCATTCTTGCAGTCAAAAAGGGGATAGGCTCTGGCACACCTAGACTGGCACAGTGGATCTCTGCAGTGAGTATGAAATAATATATTGCTTCCTGACTGAACCCTGGGAGAGATCAATTAATTCCAGAATGTAAGGCTGGATATACTATAAGCATCAGCTGAGCATCACCTCCCAACCTTTATCCAGAGGCCACAGTAAAATCTTCTATGAACCACAGTGTCATATTATGCTGAAATGAGGCCTTGGGAAACCAGCTCTGGCATGGAGAAGGGTTTGGTCTGGGGGAGAAACACAGTGATACAGGCTTTGCAGTCCATTTGTGCCCTTCTCACTTAAGATTATGAACACTTAGGGCATATGGGCTCCAGTTCCTGTACCACTGCACATTGTCTTATCGTCTTAATAAATAAGGAGGATTCTAAAATTAAAGCCACAGTACTACCTACTTGAAAAAAAAAAAAAAACTCATGGTAAAGAAGGCACAACTCACACAGTGCACCATGGAAGAAAATAATGAAGCTGAATTTAAACTTTATGATCCAGAATTAAAGAAGGTAACAGACAGTTTCAGCAAAACAACCATGAAGATGCTCAGTGAAATGTAAGACTCTTAATTAAAAACATAAAGGCAGGTTCAGGGCATCAGAACTGACATGTAAGATAAGAATGACTTTTTCACGAAAGAAATTGGGAAGTTATTTTTTTAAAGTGGAAATGATGGATTGAAGAACAGAATGAAGTAACTAAAAACAACCATGGAAAGTTTGGTAAGTAGACTTAATCATGCTGAGGAAAGGATTTTGAAAATAGAAGATAAAAATGTTCAAACAACAAGTGGAAGAGGAGAGAGACATAAAAATTAGGACAAACAAAAAAACTCTACATCAAATACCAGACTCAATTAGAAGAAGAAACATAAGGATGATAGGTGAAGAGAGAAGGGAAGATTCCTTAATCAAATAAATAATGGCTGAGAAGTATTCAACTTTAAGGAAATAACTAATCACAGATGTACAAAAGAGATAGCACACCCAAATTTCTAAATGTGAAATGACCAAGACACAGTATTGTTATATTTTCAAAAGTCAATGGTACAACAACAACAAAAATTTTGAAATTTGCTGGAGGGAAAAATATGTAAGACACAAAGCACTCTGATCAGACACTCATCAGAATTTTTAGTAGAAACCCTAGAGGCTAGTTGAGTTAGAATGAGATTAGAATTATTAAAAAATAAAAACAGCTAGTCAAGAATACTATATCCTTCAAAATTGTCATGTGAATATAATGGAGAAATACTTCCCCAGACAAACGCAATCTTAGTTTACCATCACCAGCTATGCCCTGAAATAAGTTTCATAAAAAAAGAAAAAACAACAACACAGGAACTTGAACAAGGTAATGAACAGAAACTCAAAATCAGAAACATAAACAAGAGCAATATGGGGCAAAAACAAAACATTAAATTGGAGAATGAAAAGGACAGATGATGAGTTGATACCAGCACAGAATAGATTAATTTATATATAAAAAGTTTACTACCACCCTTATGATAGCCAAAAATCAAAACTCAGGATCACAGACACTTAGAAGAAGAAATGAAGAAGCTGAGAAAACTGTCAAGAAGTCATGAAAATAAAAAACTCAGATAGAAATTCATTGAAAAATAAGCAACCAAAAGATAAAACAACTAGGAGAATGGCAGTGGATAGACATCATGTGTCAATAATAATCCTAAAGTTGAATGGTATGAATTCATGTATGTGGTGGGGAAACTACGGGGAATGCACGATAATGTAAAAGATATAAATAATAAATAATAGTAGAACAAAAAAGAAAAACTAATAAAAGCAGTTATGGAGATGGATCACGGGTGAATTGGTGGTGGGCTGCCCAAGGGGAATACAAAATGTAAAAGACATAAATAACAATAAAAAAAAAATAAAGGATCAGACTTCTAAAAAAAAAAAGCAGTTACTTACAAAGTCAAGGGGCATGGGTTGGTCATCTGAGACTCTCAGTGTGAACTATTCTATATTGTTTTCCTTTTTTGAACCTTGTGAATATATCAATATTAGCTATTCAAATAAAATTTAAGAATAGTAAAAAAAAATTACAGAGAGCCAGACTGGATGAAAAAATATGATCCACCTATACTCTGTATTTATGAATCCCATATTAGATCAAAAGACAAACACATGCTTAAAGTAAAATGCTGGAGCAAGTTATTTCAAAATAACAAAACAAAGAAAAACTAGCAGTAACTGCTATTCTCATATTTCATAAATTAGACTTTCAATCAAAAAAGGTAATCAGGAACAAAAATGGCACTATGTGGGCCTCCCTGGTGGCACAACAGGTTAAGCGCAGCACTGTGAGTTTGTTCAGAGGCACTGCAGCTTGAGTTTGATACCCAGCCAAGGAGATTCCCACATGGCACAGCGGACCTCTCCTGCTTCGCCTGCTGCTCCCCTCAGCAGTGTACTTCAGTCGATCTGCCTGTTCTGCTCCACACTCTGTCTCTGATGAATCCTCTCACCCCCACCCCATCTAGCCTACACCCCAGCTTGTATGCAAAAATAAATAAATCTTTAACAAAATGGCACTATGTGATGATCACAAGAAAAATTCATCAAGAAGATATAACTATCAATACTTAAAATTTAACACAGGTGCACATAAATATATAAAACAACTATAAACAAACCTAAAGCAACACATTTGATAGCAAAACAATACAAGGGTTCCAAAATACCTCTTGCATCAATGGATAAGTTGTATTCCAGACAGAAAGTGAACAAGGACATAATGGTCTTAAATGAAGCAACAAATAATATGGACAATAGACATGTGTCCTCCATCCCCCCCAAAAGAATATTTTTCTCAAGCACACATGGAACATATCAACAAAAACAAAGAAAAAATTGCATGATATTATAAATCGACTCTGAGAAAGTATTTGACAAAATTCAACATCCACTTATGATAAAAATACTCAGTAAAATGGGAATAAAAGGATTTTATCTCAACATGATAAAGGTCAAACCCACAGCTAACACAATATTCAAGGCTGAAAAATTGAAAGCATTTCCCTTAAGATAAGGAATAAGAAAAGGATTTCCATTGTCACAACTGTTGTTCAACATTTCTTTCTTTTAAAGATTTATTTATGCATAGAAAAACAGGGGTGAAGGCCAGAGGTGTGTGTGTGTGTATGGGGGGTGGTATCACCAGAGACAGAATAGGGAGCAGAACAGATGGATCTACTGAAATACTCTGTGAAGGGGAGCAGCAGGCAAGACAGGAGAGGTTTGCTGTGCCATATGTGGGTTAGCTCCCTGACCAGGGATTGAACTCAGGCCGTGGTAAGCTGTTGTGGTGATAGCACTGAGACTTAACACCTACATCACCAGGGAAGCCCCTTGTTCAACATTCTCTAGTCAGAACAATTGGGCAAGAAAAAGACATAAAAGGAACCTAAATTGGAAAACAAGAAGTGAAGCTATCACTAGTCATAAAAGACATTATAATACATGAATATTTAATTATAAATCAAAAAAACTACTAGAAGTAATAAATGAATATGATAACATAACATAATACAAAATCAATGCGCAAGACTTGTTACATTCCTATAAACAATGAATTAGAGGAAAGAGAAATTTAGAAACCAATCTGTGGTGAATAGTCTATACACTAAAAATTATGAGGAAATAAAGGAAAGTACAAAAAACTGAAAGCTATACATGTTCATGGATTAGAAGAATAAACATTGTTAAAATGGCCATATTAATTAAAGCAACCTACAGATTCAATGCAACACCTATCAAAATCTCAATGACTTTTGGAAGGAAATAGAACAAACATCTAATATTTGTATGGAAGCAAAAATGATCCCCCCAAACAGAGGCAATCCTAATAGAAAGAAAGAAAAACAGAGAGAGAGGGCTCCGCCATCAAGGTGAACTGTGGGTCCCAGGAAAGTGTGGGCCTGATGGCAGGGTTGTTGGAAGACAGGGACTCCACAATCCCCTTCTGGAACTGAGTAAAGAGAGAGGGAGGGCTCTGCAAACAAAGGTAAAGACGGGCATGTAGGGGATGAGACCAGCAGCATACATAGATTTGGTGATCTTCAGGGACAGTATCCACCCTGAAGGAACACCTGAAAGAGATGCCCGCCAATACCAGTGGCACAGTGGCACAACACATAGAAAAAAATTAGAAAACAAACAACAGGGAGAAGGAAAATATGAATAACCAAGGAAGCTCTCTGGGAATGGACACACCACAAAAAGAAAATCAGCAGCCAGAACTCAACAATAATGACATAGAAGAACTTCTCTGTCTTCCAGATAGAGAGTTTAGAATTGCCATAATTAAAAAATATAAAGAAGATGAAAAGGAAAAAAATGATATGAGAAAAATAATTAATGAACTGAAGAATGAAATTGAGTCTTTAAAGAAGGAAATGAAGGAAACTCAGGATTTTAAAATATTAAGGAGGAGCTAAAGAACTCTGGGAAAAGCATCGAAAACAGAATTGAAAAAATGGAAGAATGAATCAGTACTCTCAAAGATACAGATATAAAAAGAATCAGAAAAGAAAAGGAAAGAGAAAAACAAAGGAAAAAGAACAAAGAAACACTTTGTGAATTATCTGACACCATGAGGAAAGGAAATATAAGAGTTATAGGAATCCTTGAAGGTGAGGAGGGGCCAAGGAACAATGAAACTATTCAAGGAAATAATCGAAGAGAACTTACCAAGCATGAAGGAGATGAAAATAGACATAGAAGAAGCAAGAAGAACACCAAATTACCACAATGTAAGGAAAACTACAGCAAGAAACATAATAGGAAAACTTCCAAGAGCCCAAGACAAAGAAAAAATATTGAAACTGATGAGGGGGAAGAAACAGATAACCTGTAAAGGAAAACCAATCAGGCTGGCATCAGACTTCTCTGAAGTTTTACTACAGGCAAGAAGATAATGGAGAGACAGATTCAACAAACTCCAAGAGAACAAATGCCAACCAAGAATACTTTACCCTGCAAAGCTTTCTTTCTTCTATGAAGAAAAAATAAGGACCTTCCCAGACAAACAGAAACTCCAGAAATTCATTACAAATAACCCCCATTCCAAAAAAACACTACAAGAAGTCCTAAAGCCAAAACCAACAGAGGAATGAAAGAAGAATAGAATAAGGCAAGGAATAAAATGCCAAAAAGACAAACAAAAGGGCAAATACAGATGTCAACATATCAACATTAGTGACAATGTAAATGGACTAAACTCTTCAATAAAATGACACAGAGTAGCAGGCTGGATTAAGAAACAAAATCCAACGTTCTGCTGTCTCCAGGAAACACATTTAACTACAAAAGAAACATAGATTTAGAGTAAAAGGTTGGAAAGCAATCCTACAAGCAAATGGACCAAAAAAGAAGGCAGGAACAGCTATACTTACATCAGATAAATTAGACTTCAAACTAAAAGAGGTAAAAGGAGACATAGATGGACACCACATTATGATTAAGGGTGCAACACATCAGGAAGATATAACACTCAACAACATATACTCACCAAATGAAGGAGAACCAATATATATATGACAATTATTGTCAGCTCTGAAAATAGACATTAAAGAAAATACATATGTAATAGGATTTTTCAACACCCCACATTCACCAATGGACAGATCAATGATACAGAAAATAAACAAAGACACTAGAGCCCAAAATAAAGACCTAGACCTCATTGGCCTAAGAGACATCTATAGGACACTGCACCCAAAAAAAATCGAGTACATATTTTCCTAAAGTGCAGACTCGATCACATATTGGGCCACAAGACAAACATCAACAGATACATTAAAATCAAAATCATTCCAACTATCTTCTCAGATGTTAAAGGCATCAAACTAGAAATAAATAACATAAAGAAGGCAAGGAACCCTTTCACTTCATTGAAATCCACACTACTGGAAGACAATGGATTAAAGAGTTGATCAAAGAAGAAATTAAAAAATACTTTGAGTTGAATGACAATAAGGACTCCACTTTCCAGAATGTATGGGACACAGCAAAAGCAGTAATAAGAGGAAAGTATATAGAAATACAGGCTCACATCAAGAAAGAACTCAAAGAAATAACCTAATCTCTCACCTCAAAGAACTGGGAAAAGGACAACACCAAAACCCAAAACCCGAAAGCTAGTAGAAGAAAGAAAATTATAAAAATCAAAGCAGAAATGAATGAAATAGAAATTTTTAAAAAATCCAAAAAGATCAACAAAACCAAAAGTTGGTTATTCAAAAAACAAAAAAATAAAATAAAATAAACAAAATAGACAAAACTCTAGCCAGGCTCACAAAGGAAAAATGTGAGAAAACACAAATAAGTACGATCATAAATGAAAGAGCCAGAAAAATAAGACAACAGATAGACATACAAGGAATCTAAATAGGGAAAGAAATAAGACTATCACTATTTGCAGTGATATGATAATACACATAGAGAACCCTAAAAACTCCACAGAAAACTAATCAAAATAATTAACCAGTTTAGTACATTAACAGGATACAAAATCAACACACAAAAATCAGTAGCCTTCCTATATGCAAACAATCAATCTGAAGAAGAAATTAAGAAAACCATCCCATTTTCAATTGAAACAAAAATAAAAAGCAAATACCTGGGAATAAACTTACCCAAGGAAGTGAGTGAATTATACAAAGAAAATTGTAAAGCATTGTTAAAAGTTATAGGAGATACAAACAAATGGAAAGACACCCTCTGCTCAAGTGTTGGAAGAATTAACATTATTAAAATGGCCATCCTACCAAAAGCAATTTGCAGATTCAATGCAGTCCTGATAAAAATCTCAATGACATTCTTCAAAGAAATAGGACAAATATTGATTAAATTCATACGTAGCCACAAGAAAATCTTGACTAGCCAAAGCTCTCCTGACTAAAACGAAGGGGAGTGGAGGTATCACACTCCTGGACTTCAAACTATACTACAAATCGATAATAATTACAACAGTATGGTACGGGAATAAAAACAGATACACAGACCAATGCAATTGTATAGAAATCCCAGAAATAAAGCTACACATAAATGGACAACTGATCTTCGACAAAGGAGCAAAGAATATGCAATGGAACAAGGAGAGTTTATTTAATAAATGATGCTGGGAAAACTGGACCACCACATGCAAAAGAATGAAACTAGACTACTACCTCACACCATGCACAAAAATCAACTCAAAATGGATGAAAGAATTGAACATAAGACCTGAAACCACTAAATATATAGAAGAAAATATAGGTAAAACACAACATGGCATGTATCTCAGTAACATCTTTAAAGACTCAGCCCCCAAAGCAAAGAAAGTGAAGGAAAAGATAAACAGCTGAGGTTACAACAAACTAAAAAGCTTCTGTACAGCAAAAGATATATTAGCCAAAACAAAAAGACACCATTCTGATTGGGAGAAAATGTTTGCACTCCATACAACTGATAAGGGACTGATAACAAGATCTACAAAGAACTGAAATAATAAACTACATAAAAGAATGATGACACACTTCAGGATATTTGGGGAAACATAACAAAAGCAAGAAAACAAAAACAAAAAAATGAACAAATGGTACTATACATCAAACTAAACAGCATTTATAGTGCAAAAAAACCACCAGAAAAACAAAAAAAAGGCAACCTGTGAGCTAAGAGATCTTTGAACATCATATATCTGACAATGGGTATAATTTTCAAAATATGTAAAAACTCATACAACTCAAAAACAAAAAGGCAAGCAAACCAATCAAAAAATGGACAAAAGACCTAAATAGACACTTCTTCAAACAATATAGTCAGATGTCCTACAGGCACATGAAAAAACTTCAACATCACTAATTATAAAGTAAGTATAAATCAAAACCACAATGAGATACCACCTCACTCACATGAGAGTGACTTAAATCAAAAGATTGGAAATAACAAACGTTGGTGAGGATGTGGAAGAAAAGGAACACCACCATTGTTGGGAATGCAATTTGGTGCAGTTTTTATGGAAACCAGTATGGGGATTTCTCACACATGCAAAAAAAATTCCATATGATCCAGCAATACCATTGCTAAGTATTTAACCTAAATAATATGAAAACATTTGTACAAAAAGATTTATAAATGCCTATATTAATTGCAGCATTATTAACAATAGCAAAGTCATAGAACTAATCTAAAGGACTAGATGAAGAAATTGTGAAATATATACTCAATGGAATACTACTCAGCTATTTAAAAAGATGAAATTTTGTCTTTGAAGACAAATAAATGAATCTAGAGGTGATCATGTAAAGTGAAATAAGCCAGAAAGCTAAAGAATTACTGAAAGGTTTTATTCATTGCAGAATACAAATAACCAAAGAAAAACTGGCAAAACATAGTAACTACTACTTTTACCTTGTGAAAATATAATTGTTACCAGAGTTGATAGAGCACTGGCACTGGAGCTTTGGTGGCGAGTGAATGGAGTATGTGAACATAAGGAAGTATGAAGTGGTACTCTCCCATTTTAGTATCATATAAAGGATTGGCAAATCAATAAATTTGTGAACAAAAATAAAATGAATGACAAAACTAGCCTCATCTTGCTGCTATGATGATTACGTAAGTTTAAAACATAAAGTGCTTACCACCCACCTACAACATGGCGGAATAGAGAGGCTGGAATCACCCTTTCTCCTGATAACAACTACAAAAAAAAAAAAGACTCTTAGCAAAACCCAGACACTTTGAACTGGTTATTCAACACCAGTACTTCTCCAGGGAGTTGAAGAACTAAATAAATATTCCATTCTCCATGGGCACCTGGCAGCACAAAGCACACCACTTAATCAACAGCCAACACACCTCCCAGCAAATGAGCAGCCCTAACCCTGGCACCAGTGGCCATCTCCTTGGGTGCAGACAGAGCCCTAAACCTCTAACGTGTGCATGAGCGTGTGTGTGTGCGTGTGCGTGTGTGTGTGTGTGTATCCCTTGGGCCACAACCTTGAGGAACTTAGCAGTTCAACGTGGAAGTGGATTCCACTCAACCTTCTGGCACCTCCCAGCAGATGGGGCCACAACACCAGTCGCCAGCTCCTCCAGAGCACACAGAACACTAAAGCCCCAATATTTTTTTTTCCTTTTCTTCTTCTCTCTTTTTTCTTTGTCTTTTTTTCTTTCTTTCTCCTTTTTTCCCGAGCTGCAACCTTGAAGGACCTAACAGTTCAACATGGAAGTGCATCCCATTCAACATGCAGTTACCTCCCAGCAGACTGGGCCTCAGTCTGGGCCTTGTGGTGCCCTGCCCTACATCGGGGACCCTAGGCTATCACCAGGTAAGCATCCCTGACCCTAGCACCAGCTCTCAGCTCCTAAGGAGGGGACAGAGTTTTGAGATGCAACCTTGTAAGAATTAGCTGTTCACTGCAGGCTCCTCGCAGCACTAGATAGTACATCTTATTCAGCTTGCCAGTGACTCCCAGAAGAATAGGTCACACCCTGGCCCTCTCAGTGCCTTTCCCTATATTGGGGACTCTCAAATACCCCTATGAATCTTCGACAATCACCTGCCTTCCTCGCCCAAAATGGAAGGCTCTGAGCCATTGCTCTTGGGAGAAGTGAATTCCAAACACTGCCTCTGGACTCAAAGTCACCCCTGTCCTCCAAGCAACCAGGACAAGGCCTGGGAGAGCTATGGGGGAGGCTCTAGCGCCACCCTAGATGCCAAAAGACCACAGTAGCTATACCCAACATCAAGTAAACACCCGGTACAGTGGGGGAGAAGGACTCACACACAACAAAAACATTAATTTCAGCAAAACAAAAATGGGGAGAAAGAAACAAAAAATGGCCAAGGAAGCCCTCGGGGAACAATACGACACACAGAGCAATTCAAAATTCAGAATCCATCAACAATGACAAAGAAGAATTCCCCTCCTAGTCAGATGAAGAATTAAAATTGCCATAATTAAGAAAGTCAAAGAACTCAAACAGAAATCAGAAAAACAAATCAGATATATATGAGTGACACAGGAAAGGAAAACAATGCTATGAGAAAAATAATCAATGGACAGAAGAACAAGATTGAATATTTGAATAAAAAATAAAGAACTACAGAAAGTTAAAAGATCAACTGAGGGGGCCTCCCTGGTGGCGCAGCGGTTGAGCGCTGCACTGTGGAGCTGTTCGCAGAGGTGACGCGGGTTCGACGTCCGGCCAGGGAGAGTCCCACATGGCGTGGCAGACCTTTCCTGCCTTGCCCGCTGCTCCCCTCAGCAGTGTATTTCTGATCTGCCTCTTCTGCTACCCGCTCTGTCTCTGGTGAACCCTCTTGCCGCCCCGCGCCTCTGGCCTGTACCCCAGCTTGTATGTATAAATAAAAAAAAAAAAGATCAACTGAGGATATAAAAAATTCTGGAAAAATCCTTGAAAATAGAATAGATGAAATGGAAGGCTCAACCAGTACTTTTGAAGATACGGCTACAAAAAGAACTAAGAAAGAAAAGGAAAAAGATATTCAAGGGAAATATAATAAAGAAAGACTGAGAATTATCTGACTCTGTGAGGAAAGAAAATAAAAGTTATAAGAATCCCAGAAGGAGAAGAGAAGGACAGGAAGCTGAAAAATTATTCAAGAGAACTTCCCAAACAAGAAGCAGGGAATGAAAATACACATTCAAGAAGACAACTTATCATAACGAAAGGAAAATCACAGCAAGACATATAATAGTAAAGCTTCTAAGAGTCTCAGACAAAACTAAGTGAATAATAAAGCTGACTAGGGGAAAGAAAAGGATAACCTATAAAAGAGAACAGATCAGGCTAACATCAGATTTCTCTGAAGAAACACTACTGGGAAGAAGAGAATGGAGTGATATACTTAAAAAAATTCCATGACAAAAATTTCTACTCAAGAATATTTTATGCTGCAAACCCTTCCTTCATATAAAGTGAAAAAATAAGGACCTTCTCAGATGAACCAAATCTTCAGAAATCCACTACCACTAAACCCCACTTTCAAGAAATGTTACAAGAAGCCTTAAAATCTAAACCAACAGAGGAATCATAATGAAGAATAGGATAAGTTATTGACTAGAAACACAAAACTATGAACAGAATGGTAATAACAGACTTCCAAGTAACAATAATCACCCTAAATATTAATGGAATAAACTCACCAATGAAAAGATGCAGTGTAGCCTTTTGGATTAGAAAAATAAAAGAATTCAAATTTCTTCTGTCTCCAGGAAACATACCTAAGCTCTAAAGATGAACACAGATTGAAAGTAAAGAGTTAGAAAACAATTCTACAAGAAATGGTCCCCAAAAGAAGGCAGGGCCATCTATAGTTATATTAGATAAAATAGACTTCATGCTCAAAAAAGTGACAAGATACATAGATGAACACTATATAATGATCAAGAAGACAATACACCACGAAGACATAACACTCATCATTATGTATTAGGGAGCACAGAAATATATTAGACAATTAATATAATCATGGAAACAAACATTGGATAAAACACATATGTGGTAGGAAACTTCAACACCCACTATCACCAATGGAGAGATCAATGAGACAAAAAATTAACAAGGACACAATAGCCCTAAACAAAGATTTAGACTACATGGGCCTAATAGACATTTGTAGGATAGTGTACACACACAAAAAAATTGAATATACATTTTTCTCAAGCACACACAGATCATCTCCAGAATGCACCACAAACTGGATACCAAGACAAACGTCAATAAGTACATGAAAATTGAAATCATACCAAGTATCTTCTTGGACTATAAAGGCATCAAACTAGAAGTCAATTAAGAAAAGAAAACAAGAAGGTTCCCTACTACATGTAGACTGAACAATAAACTAATGAAAGACCATTGGGTTAATGAGGCAATCAAGAAGAAATTTTAGGGCCTCCCCGGTGGCACAGCGGTTGAGCACTGCGCTGCGGAGCTGTCAGCAGCGGCGACGCGAGTTCGACGCCCACCCGGGGAGAATCCCACATGGTGCAGCAGACCTCTCCTGCCTCGCCCGCTGCTCCCCTCAGCAGTGTACTTCTGATCTGCCTGTTCTGCTCCCCACTCTGTCTCTGGTGAACCCTCTCGCCGCCCCACGCCTCTGGCCTGTACCGCAGCTTGTATGTATAAATAAAATAAAATCTTTAAAAAAATCAATCTAAAAAAAAAATGCTATTTAAAAAAAAAAGAAGAAATTTTAAAAAATACCTTGAGACGAAGGACAATAAAGACACAAGTTTCCAGAACATATAGGATACAGCAAAGGGAGTAATAAGGGGAAAGTATATAGTAGTAAAGGCCCTAATCAAGAAATAAGAAAGAACACAAAGAAACAACCTAATCTCTCATTTCAAGGAACTACAAAAAAACAATAAAAAATTAAAAAAATCCAGTAGAAGAAATACTAAAAATTCAAGCAGCAATAAATGAAATAGGAATTAAAAGACAATACAAAACATCAATGAAACCAAAAGCTGGTTCATTCAAGAAATTAACAAAATAGGCAGACTTGTAGCTAGTCTTACAAGGAAAAAATGGGAGAAAACAAAAATAAAAAGTATCAAAATGAAAGAGAGGAAATTACAACAGAAACAGGAGAAATCCAGAGGATCATCAGAGATTACTATGAACATTTATATGCCAATAAGTCCAACAATCTAGATGGGGTGGACAAATTCTTAGAATTATACAATCACCCAAAACTGAACAAAGAAGATACAGAAAACTAAACAAACCAACTGCAAGTAGGGAAATTGAAACAGTATTCAAAACACTCCCAAAAGACAAAAACCGAGGACCAGATAGTTTCACAAGCGAGTTCTACCAAACATTCAAAGATGAACAAATTTCTATTCAACAGAAAATCTTTTAAAAATTCAAGAAGGAATACTATGAAATAGATTTTATGAAGCCAACATTACACTGATAACAAAACCAAACAAAGATGGCAGCAAAAAAGAAAACTACAGACCAATCTCCCTTATGAACACACATGCTAAAATTCTCAATAAAATCTTAGCAAATTGTATTGTGCATGAGTTGTATCCCTGGGCAGGGAGTTAACCCATATGGTACCTCAGACCTCTCCTGTCTCGCCCTCTGCTCCCCTCAGCAATGTATTTCAGTAGATCTGCCTGTTCTGCTCCCCAATCTGTCTCTGGTGAATCCTCTCATCCTTCCCCATCTCTGGCCTATACCCCAGTTCTTTTATGCATAAATAAAAATAAATCTTAAAAAAAATCTCAACAAAATGAATCCAACAAAGTATCAAATGTATTATATGCCTCAACCAGTGGGATTTATTCCTTTGACACAAGGATTGTTCAAGATCTGAAAATCGATTTATGTAGTTCACCACCTCAAAAAATAGGAAACTAAAAACCATAGAATATCAATAGATGCTGTGAAAACATTTATAATGTTCAACATCCATTTATGATGAAGACCCTTGAAAAAGTGGGATAAAAGCAACATAATGTAATAAAAGTCATATATGACAAACATAAAAGCTCACATTATTCTTAATGGTGAAAAACTGAAAGGATTTCCACTAAGATCTGGAATAAGACAAGGATGTCCAGTCTCACCACTGCTTTTTAATATAATTCTAGAAGTCTTAGCTAGAACAATCAGGTAAGAGAAAAACATAAAGGGAATACAAATTGGGAAAGGAAAAGTAATACTATCATTATTGTAAATGATATATGATAATATGTAGAGAACCCTAAAAATTCTACAGAAAAAAATAATTAAAACAATGAACCAGTTTAGTAAAGTACTAGTTTACATGATCAACACACAAAAATTAGTAGCCTCCCTATATGGAAACAATCAGTCAGAAGAAAATAAATTAAGAAAATCCTCCCTATAAAACCAAAAACAATACCTAGGAATAAAACTAAAAAAATTGGTGAAATATCTATACTCCAAAACACTATTAAAAGAAATAGAAGAAGACACATCAAAGAAATGGAAAGATATTCCCTACTGCTGGTTTGGATGATTAACATTATCAAAATGACCATCCTACCAAAAGCAATTAAAATAAAAACCTCAGTGGCAATCTTCAAAGAAATAGAACAAATATTGTTGAAATTCATACAGAACCACAAAAACCCCCGAGTAGCCAAAGCTCTCCAGCTAAAAGGGGGAAGAGGAAGTTAATGCCTAGACCTCAAACTATACTACAAAGCCATAAAAATGAAAACAGCATGGTATTGGAATAAAACAGACACATAGACCAATGTAATCAAATTGAAAGCCTAGAAATAAAGCCACACACATATGGTCAATTAATCTATGACAAAGGAGTAAAGAATATACATTGGAACAAGGAAAGCCTTCAATAAATAGTGCTGGGAAAACTGGACTGCCACATGAAAATATACATGAAACTAGACTACTATCTCATACCAAACATAATTATCAACACAAAATGGAAAAAAGACTTCAATTAAGAACTTAAACTATAAAATATATAGAAGAGAACACAGGCAAAATGTTCTATGATGTAAGCCTCAGAAACATATATGAGGACTCATCTCCAGAAGCAAGGAAAACAAAGGAGAAGGTAAACAGCTGGGGCTACATCAATCTTAAAAGTCTGTACAGCAAAAGAGACAAAAATAAAAAAAGAGACATCCTACTGAATGGGAAAAATATTTCCACATCATATGATGGGTAAGGGACTGACATCAAAGATCTACAAATAGCTTATACAACTCAACAAAAACAAATCAAACAACCCAGTCAAGAAATGGGCAGAAAAGCTAAAAAGATACTTCTCCAAAGAAGAAATGCAAATGGACTACAGGCATATGAAAAAATGTTGACCATCACTAATTATCAGAGAAATGTAAATCAAAACCACAATGAGATACCACCTCACACTGGTGAGAATGACCCATACTAAAAAGTAGAAATAAGATATTCTGGCGAGGATGTGGAGAAAAAGGAATTCTCTTATACTGCTGGTGGGGATGTAAATTGGCCCAACCACTATGAAAAGCTTTATGGAGGGTCCTCAAAACTCTAGAAGTGGATGTCCCAGAGATTCCACTTCTAGGAATCCACCCAAAGAGCACAAAAGCACTAATTCGAAAATAAACCTGCACTACTATGCTTATTGCAGCACAATTCACAATAGTAAGACATGGGAACAACCTTAATGTTCCCAAACAGACAAATGAATGAAAAATTTGTGGTATAGATTCACAATGGAATACTACTCAGCGATCAGAAAGATAAACGTTTGCAGCAACTTGGATGGAGCAGAAGGGGATTATGCTAAGTAAAATAAGTCAGGGGAAAAACAATAAATATTGGACGTTTTCACTTATATGTGGAATATAGACAAACTAAACAAATGGTCAAAAAAGGAGACAAAACTTGCAAGCTGACCATAGACCAGAGGCATAGGAGTAGTCAAAACAGGGGAGGGAAGAGTACAAAGGACTATGGAAATGGTTCTCCAGTGATATGGTGATGGAAGAGCTATGGGGAGTACACCTGAGGGGATAAACCAAACACTATACAAAAATGAGCAATGATGTAAAAAAAAATTAAAATAAAACAAAACATATAAAGTGCTTAGGAGAGTCTACATCACACTCTAAGAGATAATTATTATTTTTAGTACTACTCTGTGCCCTATATATATCTTGTGCCAAATAAGGAATATGCTGCTTTTACCATCAAAACCAAGATCAGAAAATTGGCTGTAATTTGCTCAAAATGGTAGACTCTAGGCCAGACTCCCTCAAAGTCCACATTGTAAACCACTAAAACACAGCTGAATTATGATCTCTTAGGGAAGTGGCTAGGTACCTTAGAGTCCTATCTTTTTTTAAAATTTATTTATTTACACTTACAAGAACTGGGGTGTAGGCCAGAGGTGCTGGGGGCGGGGGTGAGAGGATTCACCAGAGACAGAGTAGGGAGCAGAACAGGCTGATCTACTGAAATACTCTGCTGAGGGAACAGCGGGCAAGACAGGAGAAGTCTGCTGTGCCATGTGGGTCAGCTCCCAGGCCAGGGATTGAACTCATGATGCAATGGCTGCTGATAGCTTCATAGTGCTGAGACTTAACCCCTCGTACCACCAGGGAGGCCCTACCTTGGAGTATTCTGAGGTAAGAAACTTAGGGGACCTATTATTTGGGCTCAGTGCTGCCATGAACTTACTCTGTGCTTTTAGGAAGTAGCTTAACCACTGTCAATAATTTTCTTCATTTGGACAATGGGAATAATACAATGATCCCTGCTTGGCCCATATCACATAGCTGCTTGAAAACTTCAAATCAGTTCATATCAGGGGAAGGGTCCTGTCTTTATTCAGAGCAGTCACCCTTTGTTTCCTCTACCCTACTTTTACCACACATTTCTTTGCCTTGCCCCAAATAGTACACTCCTTTCCCACTTCCCACCTCTTCTTCATTTTGCTGATATCGTTCTCTCTGCCTGAAGTGTATTAGCCTCCACTAGGTGACTAAGGCCACAGTTCATTCATCTCAATGCATAGCACAGGGTCTAGCAGAGAGAAGATGCTCAAAACATAAGGTATATAGCATCACATATTTTCTGAATACCCTACAGTGCCTCCCTGCTCACTCAGAGTAAAATTCAAAGTCCTATGAGGACATGATCTGACTCCCAAATAATGCCTGATCCCCATCTGCTCTCAATACCTCCTCACTCACTTCAATCTGCTCACACTGGTCTTCTTGCTGTTCTTTCAGCACACACACCCATTCTTCAAAGGCCTTTGTGTTTTTTCTGGTCTCTGCCAACAATATTCTTTTCCAAGAAAGTTACATGGTTTACTTCTACACTTTCTTCAAGTCTTTGCTTAAATGCCATCTACTCAGGGATACCTTCTCTGGCCACCCTATCAAAATCACTATGCCCATCACTGTAGCCTATTACCATACTTTATTTGTTCATAGCTTTTATCACTATTCTTACATTGTCTGAAGCTTCTCTCCCCTACTAGAATATAAATTTGATGACAGTAGAACTTTTTATCATTTACCAATATACTTGCGGAGCATAAACGAGGCTTGGTACAGAGATATTCAATGAATTTCTGTTCAATAAATTAGTCAATTGAATGTATTGTGGCCACATAAAATTAATCATAGCTTTCCTGTCAGTTTTGCAACCTTCTTTCCTAGGGCTAATGCCTCAAAAAAGAACACTACTCTACCTGACTTCACCCCATTCTAATTATGGGTCCATTGTCTGATGTGGAGTTTTAGCTTGAGCAGATCCAGGGAAAGATCAGTAAAAGAAATGCCATACAGTTTATTTTCAATGCTGCATACTGACGGATGGGCAGGGAAATAAGAAATCTATTCAGCTTCACATTTGATCTCCCAGACCCAGAAGTATGCCTTACAAAGCTACCTTATCTTCTAAAAAGATGCTTTTGATACTCCATGACATTGAGTTTTGTGCTTACTCTTTGTATTTAATCATCAGGTGGTAAACTGAACAATATCCTCAGGTATTATACAAATAGTTTGTGAGGGGAGGGGCTCTATAAAGGAAGAAATTGCAACAACACATAAGCAAGTTCCCAAACACACATTAAAAATGAGGCTTCCTGGAAAAAGTCTCTAAAAATGAGAAAGAAAAATAAAAAACAAATACTTTTAAAGAGAAGCTATTGGGGATATATTCCTTATCATTTCCTTCCAAGTGGCCCTAACGGTTTGAAATGTAGTGAAGTGACAGCTCAAACAAACATCAGTATAAGAGAAATTAGAAATGGAAATTCATCAGAAACTATAGTCCTTGGGAACAGTTTCTTCTCCCTGTCACTCCTCTGAGCTGTTCTAAGGTATTGATTATTATCTGGAGTTATATGCAACACTTTTACTCAGGGACAGAGGATTCCTGGGGCAGAGTAGGTAATATATCATGAACTCAAATCCATATAGACTGGCAGGGAGCACAAATGGTAATAGGGATTGGTCAAAAAAGACTCAAAATATTCATGGAGGGAAATATTCATGAGGGAAATTAAGCTCTAAAGGTTTCCCCTTTGATTCTTCTGACAAATCAAGTCGAGATTATAACATGGATGCCTTTGACAGCTACCTTGCTTGATCAACCAGCTGAGGGAAGCAAGATAAAAGTAGCAAAGCACTGCTTAATTTTCTTGACTTGCAAGCTGACGGGACTTCTTTCTACCTGCTCAACTACTTGGGCAGGTAGAACATACAAAGAAACTATACCAGGGAATCAGTGAGGTTGGTCCAACTATGCCAACAACCAGCAAGTCATATAGTACTTTCTGGGGGAGAACCCCCAGCACACATCAATCTTTAGTCTTACTGGGATTTGGATTACCCCCGCAAAGAAGTATTACTGTCTTGCTCATACATAGACTCTTTACTGCAAAAATAAGTCCCTGCAGTTTCACAAAGGAAAGCAATTATACTGCCAATTGGAAGAGTATGTGGTGCAGCAGTGAAAATACTACACAGTGAATCTGGAAACTACAACAGATTCAAGTTTTAGCTTTTTCAATAACTTGCTGTGTGGCCTTGGTCAGGAATAGGTTTCTCCATCTTCCATCACCCTTACAAGGTGTGCACGTGTGCATGCATGTGCTAATGCACACACACACTTGAGTGCACAAGCATGGCCAGAGTTATTAGTAAAGAGTTCTCTAAAACCACTAGTGACGCTGAAATTCTAGAAATTTTTAAGACCAGTCTGACTTTTGAAATGTACTTATCAGAGCTTGCTACAGAAAAAAATTTCTAGAGGGCAAGTCCTCTGTAGCTGGTAAATTCCACAGTGGCCCCAGAGTCTGAAAAGGGGACAATGAGGAATTTTTTCTTCTTACTTATATAAAGAATGACATCATCAAGTAAGAGGGTGCCAGGACTGTGTAGTTTGGATGAGATTAAAGGACCAATCAAATATGGTAACTGTCCTTTCTGCCCATTGACACCGCCAAGTAAGCACTGTAAAAGTCTCTTCTTCCACTGCCATCACATCTAAGTCAGAGTATCCCAAGTAGTAGGAACAGCTGATGAAGCTCTTCATTGGAGGTTTAAGCTTTGAAACAACATATGAGACTGACAACACACTTTGAGCAATGAGGAAGGCTCGAAGACTGCGTGCTGATGAGATATGCAAACATTAAGTGATCCAGAAACTTTGGGTTTGACACTGATGCAACAGTGGAGGAAATGGATACAGACATGAATGCAAGGACAGATGAGGTGATGGAAGACTTGGGGAACCAAAAATTCCATAACTGTTGGTCCCATAACTTCAGTTGTGGAACCAAAGAAGTCAAGATTCTCAAATACCTGGTATCCACTTAACCGTGAAAATGATTTTGTGGGTGCCATTAAAGAAACCACTGAAGAGCAACACTGCATAAGATTATTTTGAGCAGAATGGGAAAATTGAAATGATTGAAATCATGATTGATTGAGGCAGTGTCAAAAGGAGAGGCTTTGCTTTTGTAATCTTTGATGAACATGATTCTGTAGACAAGATTGTCATTCTTAAATACCATACTGTGAATGCCCACAAATGTGATGTATGGGAAGCCATATCTAAGCACGAGATGGCCAGTTCATCATCTAGGCAAAGAGGTCAAAGTGGTTCTGGAGACTTTGGTGGTAGTCATGGAAATGTTTTTTGTGGGAATGCCAACTTTGGTCATGGAGGAAAGTTCAATCGTCGAGGTAGTTTTGGTGGCAACCATGGTGATGGTGGATGTGGTGACAGTGAGGGTGGCTATAATGGATTTGGTAGAAATGGAAGCAATTTTGGAGGTGGTGGAAGCTATAGGATTTTGGCTATTAAAATAATCAAACTTCAAATTTCGGACCCATGAAAAGAGGAAACTTTGGAGGCAGATTCTTACCCCTGTGGTTGTGGAGGCCAATACCTTGCCAAACCAATGAGGGTATAGTGGTTCCAGAAGTAACAGTAGCTCTGGCAGTGTCAGAAGGTTATATTTAACTGCCAGGAAACAAAGCTTAGCAGGAGAGAAGAGCCAAAGAAGTGACAGGGAAGCTATATGTTACAAAAATTTGTGAACTCAGCCAAATGCAGTGGTGGCAGGGCCTAGCAGCTATAAAAAAAGAAATGTTTAGAGAATATTCATGTATATGGGCAAAAAACATGAGGACTGTATTAGTGAGTAATTTTATAACAGGTTATTTTAATTTCTGTTGTATGGAAAGTGTAAAGCATTCCAATAAAGGGTTTTATTTATTTATTTTTCTTTTTTTTAATATATATTTTATTGTTATTTATATCTTTTATATTTTGTATTCCCCTTGGGTAACCCACCACCAATTCTAGGGCATAGGAAAAGAACTGCTGCTCTTAGGCAGATCTCTTCTGCCTCGCCCACTGCTCCCCTCAGCAGTGTGTTTCTGATCTGCCTGTTGTGCTCCCCACTCTGTCTCTGGTGAGCCCTCTCGCCGCTCCCTGCCTCTGGCCTGTACCCCAGCTTGGAAAAAAAAAAAAAAAGAACTGCTGCTCTTACACAGAAGTCTGCCAGGGTTAAAGAAAAAAAAAGGCCTGCTAACCAGTCACAATTTCAGAGTATTTCAGATTTGATGAGTCTGGTAGAAGTCATTTGGTTTAGTCCTCTGCCTTTGACCAGGCAACTAGCCAAAGCAAACCAGAGACAAGAAAAGGAGGATCCATGATTTCCTAATAAGTCTGAACCAGTGCTGGCTTTATCTTATGAGCAAGAAGGTTTCTTCATATGGATTCATTTCTTTTTCTGCAACTCAAAGAAACATTGCTGTTTTCTAATCTTTATGGAAACATTATTTATAAATAAGACTGAAATATATGCCAACTGATCAGAATTGTGGTCTTTTTCAGTCATCTACTTTAGAGAACAGTGGTAGGAGAATAAAAGAAATACAAGTTTTTCCTAAAGGTGTGCTAAAATTGTTTGAAATGTTACAGAAAAAGATAACCAAGTTGAGACCAGTGAAGTGGGGAGCTGGTTCTACTTTTATTTATTTATTTATTTTTTAATTTTTTTTAAAGATTTATTTATTTATACATACAAGCTGGGGTACAGGCCACAGGTGTGGGGCGGTGAGAGGGTTCACCAGAGACAGAGTGGGGAGCAGAACAGGCAGATCAGAAATACACTGCTGAGGGGAGCAGTGGGTGAGGCAGGAGAGGTCTGTCACACCATGTGGGAATCTCCCTGGCTGGGCGTCGAACTCGCTGCCAACAGCCCCACAGAGCAGCGCTCAACCGCTGCGCCACCAGGGAGGCCCTGGTTCTACTTTTAAACGGTAAAAATGAGGCTTCAAATTGCTACCTTCTCTGAAGTGGTGCTCCTGAGATTTATACAGTATTGTAAACCAGTGAAAAATGAATAAAATCTTTGTTTTAAAAAACATAGCCTTTTCTTCTCCAGTAGCATGTACACCCTCTCTCATCTCAGTTATGTTATACTATGAAATGTCATATTTCATGGCTTGGGTCTGAAAGATAAATGTGAAATGTCATTACTCCTGGTTCTTTGGTAAGCAAAAGAGACAAATAATAACTAGTGTACTCAACACACAGGTCCCTGCAATGTCTTATAATATACAGTTGTTTCTATTGAACAGAAATCTCAGGAACCTCAATAGAGCAGTGGCATTACAGAGGCAGAATCTCATTTTTTTTTTTTGTTAGGCTGTGTATATCTCCTGACAGTGAGCATCAAGGGAAGGATGTAGTGGGCTTAGTCACTGAAGGCTATTTGAGTCAATGCTGTCTCCAATCTAATGGAAGGCCATCAGTAATTATTTTTAAAAGCAAATGATAAGAAACACTTCGTCTGAGATTGAACAGGGATGATGACCATGATTTCAACTGTGCAGGTTTTGATAGACCTAGTAGATATAAAAGGGTGAGGTGATAGCACCAACAAGAAAAGGAGTATGTTGGCTGACTTAAATCAGGGAACCTATCTTGTATTATTGGAATAATTAATACATACCACTCCTAATTCAAGTATTAAATTGGTGGTGATAAAACTCCAGGATTTGAAAGAACTTTGAGAGTCTACTGAGTTAAATGTTTCCTAGCAACACAACTTTCCTTTCTTATGTGTTTTGTAGAAAATGTCTTTATTCAAATTATTTTATATTTGTTTACATAACATAATTTTAGTACAACTTCACACCTCAACATGTGCTCATGCTTCATTCACCCTCTGTCAAAGCTCCAGTGCCAATATTCCCTAACACATTACCTCTCCTAATTCCTTTTTCCCACACCATCACCTTTAGTAACCAGAATATTATTTCAGAGTCTAATAGTTATTTTTGTTTTATTAGGTTTTTTTCCCCTGTGGTTGTTTATATTCCACTAATAGTTGAAACTATCCAGTTATTATCTTTCAATTTCCAACTTATTTTACTTAGCATAATCACTTTAAGACCCATCCATTTTTTCCCAAATGTCACTATGTCATATATTCTAGTAGCTGAGTATATTCCATTGAGTGTAAGTACTACAATTTCTTTATTTACTTCTCTTTCAATGGGAATTTAGGGTGGTTTTAAAACTATGGAAATACCACATGATCCAGCAATACCACTTTTAGGTATTTACCCAAAGGATCTAAAACTAACACTTAAAAGCTGACGGCAGAACTGAGGAATCCAGAGGGGGGGAGAGGATGGGAAGGAGTAAGAGCAAAGATGGAAGGAAGCACAATGAACTATGTTGTTGGACTATGGCTGGTTTGGTGGTGGAAGCCATATGGATGGTGATACTTGATGGGAGGGATCCTATTGTTACAATAAATAAAAAAATAAATTTATTTTAAAGAAGAAAACACTCATACGAAAGATCTATGTACCCTGTGCTTATAGCAGCATTATTTACATGAACCTTTCCTTTCTTAATGAAGTTCTACAAAAGTCTGTAATAAGATGCCTTCTTAGAAAGCTATTCAAGTGCCCAATAGCTTTCATTAGCAGGAAGTTTTGCCTTGGTTCTAATCTATATCTTTTCTGCTGCTCTTCAAATTTAATTCCTCTTCATCTATCCTTGGCTAAAATGGGAAGTTTTGGCTAAGTTATTCAGATTCTCCAATCCCCCTGTTGGTAAGGCTCTTACCTCCCAGTCTAGGACAGAGGCCTGCCACTGGGCAATCTTGTCGATATTCTCCAAACGCCGTTTGCGCTCATTGATCTGCTGAGTCACATTTCTCATAACAGCCAGAGCAGCTGCCACATACCTGTAGTCACTGTGAAGACACAAAAGTACAAGTTGGATGAATCAATGTGCCAGAGAACCACTGTGCTAGGTGCCATACATTTTCCTCTTCCTACTTAGTAATGGAGCCCTGAATTTCAGATGGCACCCATGCCACAGGGAGTAAAAGACTATATTTCCTATCCTGTATAGCAAGGGGTGACTATACAACAAATTCTGTCCAATGGTATATAAATAAAAGTGTTGGGTAGAACTTTTGAGCAACCTTATTTAAGGAAGAGAGCATGCCCTTACTCAATCCTGATGCTTGGAATGTGGGTGTGATGGATGAAGTTCTTGCATCATAAGGGCAAGGTCCATGTTCCTAGCAATAGTATAACAGAAAGCTGGAAGAAGCCCAAGTATCTGATGACCATGGAGCCACCACAGCAGCTACAGACTGCCTACCTTCAGACTTCTTTTACATGAAAGAAAAAGAGATCCCTATCATCTTTATGCCATATTGTTTTTTTTTGGGGGGGTGTCTTAACTGATAAAAATAGTCAAGGGCCAAGAATGGAGCCTCACACATGACATGGTTAAGACAACTTTACTATCTCTTATCATCTATTTCTAGGGAAGTCATTGTGAAATAAGATTCACACCATTTTTCCTATACAATATAAAGGATGTAGCATGTGTTTAAAAACACATGCTACAGGCTCCTTGGATTCAAAACTTAGTTTGTCATTGATGAGTGGTAGGGATTTGGGCAAGTCTCATTCACCTTCTTTGTAACTCAGTTTCCTCATCTGTAAAGTAGGATTTATTGAGGGTTTATTCACCCATATAAGCTGTTTTAATTTTGGCTTATGGTAAACATTAGTGATATTATTAAAACAAATCAAACATTTCTGTAGTATCAACATCACATAGGTTACCTCTCAAAACCTCTAGTTCCAGAAGTGCAACCCTATAGGCCCAGCTTCCTGGGACTTTGGATGGCCTACTTGTTGAAGATTACACCACCCTTCCCATTTTTCTTGGTTTGCCTGATATGATTTCCATTTGAGTGGTTCCTGTGAAAGACAGATTGAAAGTGAAATCCCAGCCATTTGGTACAACTACAATAAACTGTAGGAGGCAGGAGGATAAATTTCAGTTCAGTCTTCACACCTCTCAGAGTATCTAAACATGCTTTGTGGTCACTAACTTGTTCCTGTTCATTGTCCCAGTACCAATTAGAAAGAAGAGAAAAGAAAAGAAGATGCTTAGCCACTGCAAGCCCCCCCTCCCCCGCCCAATATGTGAAGTGTGGAGTACTAGAACAAACATTGGCACAGAAAAGGCAGTTCTGTCAGGGCAAATGCCATGCAGCACCTCTTTTTAGTTGGTTTTCCTGTCTCCAAGTCTGTTCTCTGTACACCTGCCAGACCATCATCTTAAAATGCTAATGCATTCTATCACCTCCAGTGACAGGATGCTCACTTACTTCCTAATTAGTTTTTTCTGCTATTCTGTCTCAAGACAGTTCTATTTTAAAAAGAAAACAAAGCAAAATAAGTCTTTTCTTTATTCTGAGCCTTAATGAATGTTAGTTATTATCAGTTTTCTTCTGGATCCCACTGCTGACTCATATTGAATTCATGGTTGACTAACATATCTTAAGTCTCTTTAAAATATTCAAGAAGTTGCAGCTCTCATGTGCCCTTGACATGCTAATTTCTAGACCCAATTGCAAAACATTATATTTGTTTCTGATGCATTTCATAATTTTACAGTTAATTATTTCAGCCTAATAGGGATCCATTGGGCTTCAAAGCTTCTCACTGACAAGATTATCTAAGTCTGCCATTTAGAAGCAGAGTAATGTGAAAACAGAAGTAGTTGAAGTATACAAATTACGAATGCAAGTAAGCACCCCTATTCTTTGGGTCTGTTTTCTGTCTTCCATGCTTTTCTTCTCTCTGATTTGAGGACATAAGGAAAATGCTTTTTAAGTCACTCTCTGGGAGGTAAATCATAGAGCTACAACTATTCATATGGTAGTCACATAGCCACATTTGATTAAACATATATAAATTTAAAAAATAATTCCTTATTTGCTCCAGTTACATTTCTCAGTACTAAATAGCCACATGTGCCTAGTGATTATTATATTGGACAGCACAGATAAAGCGCACTTACATCATTGCAGAAAATTCTATGTGACAGCGCCAGCATGAAAAGACTTATTACCTCTGCTTAACTACTATTCAGCCATAGATTCATCACTGTCATTGTGCCATACTGTCCACCTTTGGTCAACCTTTGCCATTTTTAGCTGGCTGCCTTACTCACAATGGCTAAAGAGGAAATGACTCCATCTCTAACCTGCCCCACTAGCTTTAGAAATAAGTCAGTGAATAAGAGCACAGCTCTGATCCTGTCTGAACCCTGATTATCAGTCCCTCCAGATGAGTTCTGGGTCCAGGCCCCTATGAGGAGATTGACTTAATCATGACTGTCTTGTGGCCGACATGTCAGCTAATCCCCCCTCATATATAGAATCTTCCTTGTCGGCTTAAAGACGGTTGGGTGGAGAGGGGCATGTCACTCATGTATAAGCAAAGGCAGTATTCTTCATTTATCACTTTCTACCCATCTAATCTTTGCTAGAGACCACTATGACAAATTGCATTTAAGAAATATCTTTGTGAACACCTATCTAAACCTTTAAGCTGGCAGCAGTCTATAACTGCCTTCAAATCCAAACTACTTTGGCATGCATTGCTGTAGCTGTTGTCTTAACAGCTTCCTGAGGCCTGCCAAAAGGGGTAGCCTGCGACTTGAAGGGTAGTGGCCCAATGGGTCACCCAGAAAGAAGACATGGATTGATATGGCCTGTGACTGCTGAGTCACTCTCTCATATGCTGGAGACCAGGAGAGAGGAGATGGGACCAGAGAATCAGGACAATAAGGCCCTGAAAAGGTGAAGAAGCACAGAATGGCAAATTCCAAGCAGATGTCTTATTTACTGGCTCTCACTAAACCCAACAAGGCCCTAGGGATGTAAAACTGACATAACTTTTGCTTATGTCTTAGAAATGATTTTTCTCGGGCTCTTAAAAGCAATTATATAATATATAAATTACATAGTGAATATCATCAGTCCATAAGTATGGTTTCAAGATACTCCTGTTAAGTTTCATGGAACAGATACTCAAAAGTACATGGGAGATGAACTATGATATAAAAACATTTGAGATTGCCTTGGATATTCCATTTTTAAAACCATTGCAGTAAAAGGCTAGTCCAGAACTGTGGTCATTTGGGTTCATGACATCATTCATAATGGCTACTAAAGTAGTTCATAAACCTTTCTGAGCATAAAAAATCACCTGAAAGCTCTTTAAAAAGCTAGGTTCCCAGACTACTGTCCATAATGTTCCTGATTTGCCATAGATTCACTCTTTGACTCAGTATTTTCCAGCCACAGATGGTAAAATTTGAGAAGAAGACTTTCCTTTAAAGGTTTTTTTCAGTTTAGGTGTAAAATGTTTTCTATTTTACTTTTAAATATCTTAATTTTATTTGGGATTATTCAGTCTCATATTAGTTCTCATAAGAAATCATATCCTTAGAAAACTTGGAATTCAGTCTGGCAACGGGCTAATAAATCCATTCAAGTAAGGCTTAATCACCTTCAAATACCATGTGTAGTGACCACCTCTATTAGTCCCTCAGCCAATAAAATAAGATTCAAGGAGGAAGAACCTGAGTTCTCCTTTGCAAGGTCCTGTTCTACCTGTTTCCCTCACAGCAAGAAAGGGAGAACTATCATTGGTGTTCCTCATACAAAGGGAGAATATAGTGGTTCCACATTGATTTGAAATTTTTTCAGGGTTCCAGAACCACTAAAGTGTATGACTCATGATTTGTTAAAGAAACAACATAAACATGAAAATGAATCCAGTGATTGGCTTAAAGCTTGACATAAAACCAACTGGCAAACACCCATGATTCAATGCAACTGAGTCTGGAATTCAGCTCCATAGAAACCTGGCATTGAGCCAAATGAAAGAAGCTGGCCTAATAAGCATCAGGCAGAAAACTAAAGGGAATTGGCCAAAGGCCTTCTTTCTTCTCGGAATGCTCAATGAGAAAGAGACCTGAATGCTGGGCCAACAAGTCTAAAGTCAGGGATTTAAAACAATTAAAGTCAGGGATTTAATACCAATTAAAGGCAAGATAGAAATAGGATGGAGGCTCTAGGTCATGAAGCAAAGCATATAAAAGAGTGGAGATTGTTCACTGTCGACCATCCCTGGTACTGGAGATGATTCCCAGCATATATCTTACTGGTAGAGGGTGGAGTATTATTTCTATTCAGAGAGAGCTAGATTTCTATCTATCTTTCTTCCTCTTTATTTATTTTTTTAAACTGTTTCTATTGAAAATACAAGAGAAATATTTTTAAACCTCAGGAAATATCTAAAGACCTTTCCTCCAGTCATTCTCTGAGACTAAGGGGAAGGTATAGTTGGGATGAGGCAGAGGAGGGTAGAAAAATCTAAAGAAGAACAGGATGTAGCATTGTTGAAGAAATATAAGATCAGCACATGTTATTTAAATCTATTAAGCATAGTAGAATAAGCAGTTGAATAATTATTCCATTTGGGTTGACTCACTTGACTGAGCTATGGACTAAGGACTAGGCTGTAAGCTCCCTGAAGCCTGTACAATAGTGATGATGAATATTGATTCTGTGTGCATGCTGTTTACAAATTTACAGGCAACTGTCACAAGCATTCCTTACTTTACACACACAACAGATTTTTGAGGTAAGTGAGGACATATTATCAATCCCACTGTGCAGATAAGTTGAGCAGCTCAGAAAAGGCAGAAGGGTGCACATTATCAATAAGGACCAACAGGTAGAGGAGGCTCTTTCCCTCACTCCTGCCTCCTTCAATCCTTTACCTATGGTCCTGGGCAGTATACTTGAGGAGCTCGGCCAACTGTAAGGGATACTTGCAGATCTTCTGCACTGGAGTCAAAAGGAAACCATCAATAGCAATGTCAATCATCTGTTGCAAGAGGCGACAGGCCTCAAAGAAGTGCTGGTAGCGGCTATCCTTCATCAGTTTGGAGAGCTCCATGCAGGCATCCAGGTGGTTGTTACAGTACTCAGAGTATATCCAGAATCCATCTTGCTGTGAGCAGAGGAAAAATGGAAAGAAACGTAAAGGCTAATGAGGACTCCAAAAGAAATGGAAAACCAGGCCCTTATCTATCTACGAACAGTGCAATGATAACAATATCAACATTTTCTAAATTGATTTATAATTTAATAACAAAAATAAAGGAATTATTTGGGAATTAGAAGGACTGATCAAAAAATATATAGAAGAATAAGTTTGAATAGTATAGACATTCTGTAAAAGAAGGGTGAAAAGGGAAGATTGGTACTGATAATAGTAAAAAACACAATGACAATAAAACTGCGGCACTGCATCATAAAAAAAGATAGGGCAGGGTTTCTACTTCTGGCAACGTCAGACTAAATTGATTTAGATAAATTCTACCACTGAGGAGAACTAGAAAATTTGGAAAAATATAATAAATTTCTGTTTGAAAGAATTACATCATCCAGAGGCTCACTTTATCTCCAAAGAAATTCTCTTAGGAAATAACACAACAGAGCATTTAGGGATAATGAAACTAATGTATGCAAGTAAAACACATATAGCTGAGGAAAACAATATATGAGTGTATGTGTGTGTGCATTTATATATAAACATGTGTATAGAGAGAAGGTAGGACAGAGAAGGAGAGGTAGAGTATGCTCAAATGATAAAGTAAACACAGTGACATTTTAACAATAGGTGAATCTGGATAAATGGTATAAGGGTAGTCTTTGTACTGTTCTTATTTTCTAATTTTCCTTTAAGTATTTCCCAGTTTTAAAAATCTCTACACATTTCCTTATACATTTTTCAGTGCACATTCAAAATTAACTTGACAAGTGAGAACATTAGATATGAAAAAACTGAGAGAAATAATAAATAGGCAATGGAATTTAGTAGACAAAAAGATAAAGATGCTGTTAATATACATAGACTTTAAAAATAGTATTTAAAACAACTAGGCAGACCATACAGATCACAAGAAATCATAAAAAAAGTAATAAATAGGGCCTCCCCGGTAGCGCAGCAGTTGAGCGCTGCGCTGTGGAGCTGTCGGCAGCGGTGACGCGAGTTCGACGCCCGGCCAGGGAGAATCCCACATGGCACGGCAGACTTCTCCTGCCTCGCCCGCTGCTCCCCTCAGCAGTGTATTTCTGATCTGCCTGTTCTGCTCCCCGCTCCATCTCTGGTGAACCCTCTCGCCGCCCCATGCCTCTGGCCTGTACCCCAGCTTGTATGTATAAATAAAAAAAAGTAATAAATAAATTGTACCTAGTATATAAAATATTAGAAATTAATAGTAAAAATCCAGTCAACCTAATTAAAAAAACAGACAAAATATTATATTAAGTGGATAATACATCATGATTGAGAGGGATTTATCCCAATCCAACTTACCATGTTAACTGATTAAAGGAGAAAAATCATATGATTTCTTTAATAGCAAAATAATAAGAACTTGAGAAAACACATCTGTGATAAAAGCCATCAGCAAATTGGGAACAGAAAGAAATTTATCTCGTGATGAAGGACAAACATGAAAAACCTAAAGCTAATTATCATTCACAATGGTGAAATACTGAATGCTACCTTCAGGTGTAAGACAAAATATGCACGACCTCACCATTTCTAGGTAACACAATACTGGATGTCCTAATCAGTGTAATGAAATAAGAAAAGTAAATAGAAGGCATACAGATTGAAAAAGAAGAAACAAAACTGTCTTTATTCAGAAATTACCTGATTGTGTAAGTATAAAATGCTTAATATATAAATATAAATATATAGATACAGATATAAAATATAAAAACAAACAAAATAACACCTAAAGTCAATTAGTGAATTTGGTAATATCTCAGGATTCAAAGTCCATATATAAAGATCGATAAGAAAATTATCGATCTTTATATATGGACTTTGAATCCTGAGATATTACCAAATTCACTAATTGACTTTAGGTGTTTTGGGCGGGTGGGGGGAGGGGGAGGATAAGGGCACAAAATGGAGTAGAAAAGAACACAAGGGACCACGGAGATGGATCACGGGTGAATTGGTGGTGAGTTACCCAAGGGGAATACAAAATGTAAAAGATATAAATAACAATAAAATATGTATTAAAAAGAAATACAAACACCATTCACAATAGCAGCAAACAAATAGAAACTAAATTTTTTTAAATAAGGTAATCTATACAATGAAAAATAAAAAAAATACTGGAAGAAATTATACAAAACCTACATATATAAATATTTAAGGATTTGTGGAACTGAAAACTTGTCCTTTTCCCCAAAACTGATCTATAGGTTTAATGCAATCTTAATCACAATGCTGACAGGGCTTTTGCAAGAACTTGGCAAACTGATTCCTTAATTTATATGGAAATAAAAATCCCCTAAAATAGCCAAAATTGTCCTGAAAAATAAATTTGGAGGAATTATGCTACCAGCTCTCAAGCCTTGTTAAAAGCTGTAACAATCATAGGAGAGAGACAATCAGTGGGGGGGGGGGAGGAGGGAAGCAGAGGGAGGGAAGGAAAAGGGCACAAAATGGAATAGAAAAGAACACAAGGGACCATGGAGATGGACCACGGGTGAATTGGTGGTGGGCTACCCAAGGGGAATACAAAATGTAAAAGACATAAATAACAATAAAAATATATATTACAAAAAAAAGCTATAACAATCAGGATAGTAAGAAAAGATAAGTGTAACTATGTATGGCGTTAGATGTTAAGCAAAATTATTGTGGTGATCCCGTCACAGTATCTATAAATATCAAATCATTAAGCTGTACAACTGAAACTAATATAATATTTTATGACAATTATATCTTAAATTAAAAAAAAAGCAACAAAAGATGGTGTGGTATTAGTATATAACTATTCACATATATCATTATAACAGAATAGTATCCCTAAAAATAGACTCACTAATCAATTTACTTTTGAGAAAGGTGCCAAGGTAATACATTGGAAAAAATAATAGATTTTTCAATGAATGGTGATGGAACAATTAAATAACTATATGGAAACAAACTAACCTTGACCTTTATTTTGCATTGTAATAAAAAATAGCTCAAAAAAAGGATCATAGACTTATATATGAGAAATAAAAATGCACAACTTGTATAAGAAAACTTATGGAAAATCTTTGTGACCATGTGTCAGGCAAATATTTATATGAGACCTCCAAAATCATGAACCATAATGGAAAAAATGATAAATTCAATTGTGACAAAGTTAAAAGTTTATGCCTTTGAAAGATTCTGTCAAGAAAATGAAAGGCTAAGCCATACACTGTGACAAAATTCTTTATAAATCATATCTGACAAAGGACTTATAAATAGAATATATTAGGAAGAATTCTTGAAACTAAATAAGAAGATAAACAATCCACTTAAAAATGGTTGAAATAGGGGCCTCCCTGGTGGCGCAGCGGTTGAGCGCTGCGCTGTGGAGCTGTCGGCAGCGAGTTTGACGCCCAGCCGGGGAGATTCCCACATGGCGCAGCAGACCTCTCCTGCCTCGCCCGCTGCTCCCCTCAGCAGTGTATCTCTGATCTGCCTGTTCTGCTCCCCACTCCGTCTCTGGTGAACCCTCTTGCCGCCCTATGCCTCTGGCCTGTACCCCAGCTTGTATGTATAAATAAATAAATCTTTAAAAAAAATGGTTGAAATACATGAACAGACACTTCACCAAATATTTTATATAGCTGGCCAATAGGCACATGAAATAGTGCTCAACATCATTAGCCATTAAGGAAATGCAAATTAAAACCATAATGAAACACCACTACATACTAATTAGAATGACTAAAGTTAACAAATACTGGTAATACCAAGTACTAAGAACCATGTAGAGCAACTCCAATTACTAGATATTAGAAATGAAAATGCAAAATGGTATGGTAACTTTTGCAAATGGTTTGGCAGTATCTTAAAAAATTAAACAAACACTTACCATGCAACCTAGTAATTCCACCCTTAAGCATTTACCATGAAATGTTTATGTATGTTCTCACATAGATTTGAAAATGAAAACGTATGTTCCCACACAAACTTGTACAGAAATGTTTAGAGCAGTTTTTTTCACAGGAATTTAAAACTGGAAACAACCTAGATATCCTATAATGAACTGACAAATGAGTGGTATATCCATAAAATGGAATATTACTAAACAATGAAAAAGAACTAACTACTGATAAGTGCAACAACATGGATGGATATCAAAGGTAGGGTAGGTTTTATCTCAGAAATGCAACATTCAAGTAATATATTAAAATGATCAATTCAAATTCACCACAGATTTAATGGGGAAAATCATATGATCATTTTGATAGATAGGTTCTTTTTTGACCCCCAGGAGACATTTGACAATGTCTGGTGGTCATACCTAGGGGGTCGTCATGCTGCTATCCAGTGGGTAGAGACAGGGATACTGTTAAAAACCTTATAACTCACAGGTAGGCTCTAATTGGAACCATTATTCTATATACTACTTTCCCCACTCAAAACTGTTTATGATAACTATACACATACATCTAATCTGTCATTTCCTGCTACATAATATCCCAAAATAAGCATCCTGCATATGTTTCTTCTCCATTTCCTTGTGACAAATACTTAAGTTGCTCCTAACTGCACTCCACCATATACAACACTGTCATGCATTCAACAGCCTTGTGAATAAGTGCTCCCTCATGAACTCTGTGAGAATTTCTCTGGGATATATATTCAGAAATGGAATCTCTAGATGTTTAACTTTGATGAATACTGTGAAAATACCTTCTGGAATGGCTGAACCAGTTTAAACACTGTATAGAAAAGAATTAACATAGCAGGCCTGAGACTGCTATCTTTAGAAGATGTGCTTCAAAGTTTGGCCTTTGGCTGGCACTTGGAACCTGATCTTCTCACCATGCCCTGACAAGAGTGACTCACTGTGTCTAACTATGTTTAATTATATAAACAGTGTTTTTATGCTGAGTACCTATTTTCCTTATGGTAGGCTAGAATTTTGATAAGTCCTAGGCAGAGGGTGCCTACATAATCAGTCCCCCATAGAAATCTTGGGCACTGAATACCTAATGAGTTTTCCTGGTAGACACAATTCACATGGGTTGTCATAGCTAATTGCAATGGGAATTGAGTGTATCTTGTGTTAGTCCCCTCTGAGGGACTGATAGAAGCTTATGCCTGGTTTCTTTTGGACTTTGCCTCATGTGTCGTTTCCTTTTGATGACTTTGCTTTTTATTCTTTATCTGTAGAAATCATAACAATAAGTACGTCTGAGTCCTTCTATACAATCATTGAACACAGGGGTGCTCTTAGGAATATCCCCTCCAATACACACTTCCATAAGCAAAACAGGAGAATTTGTAAGTTACTCTTAGTTGCACATTTTTATGTGTCATTTTAATTTTATATCATGAACGTATATCATCTTTTTAGAATATGTATTTTATAAAAAGGGGGGAAAGAGTTGTCAAAACAAGTAGTTCACCCATGAATGAGACCAAAAAAATACTAGAGAACACAGAGGTATACAGAGAAACCTTATATTCCAGATGAGGAAGCCCAAAGAAGATAAGGCACTAGCCCAAAATTATTCAGACAGTCAATCCAGACACAGGACTCAAATTCAAACTTTTCTGTTTCCTAGTGCTCCTTCTTCTAAGTTATGCTTCCCCTTTTCCTGTACTTGTCATACCACCTGCCCTAATGCTCTCCCTAAATACCTTTCAGGGGTCTACTTTCCTGCTGGCCAGTTCCTCCAGTTTCTTAGATTTCTGTATTCTTCATGTTGTGAATAGTTTAGAGTCTCCCCCAAAACACTGGGTCCCAAGGAAACTAAATTCAACAGGAATGGAAAATAGAAGCTGGGGAAAATTCCCACTGGTAACGGTCTAGTAGAGGGGAAAAAGGGAAATTGTAAAGAAAGAGTCTTAGGTCAAATCACAGCACCTTTCTAAATCTGCGTACTCTGGCAAGGGGGTCAATATCAGGGTCAGAGAAGAATCCACCCCCCACCACAGGATAGAGCAGCTGAGCAAGACAACAGCTTAGACACTCCTAACCTTTCTGAAAACCTTCCTCAAAGGAAAGATACTTACATGCTCCAGAAAGCAGGGTCCTATCTCACTGAGATGGGGATCATCATTGTTGTACTGTTTCTCCAGGTCTCTCACAAAGCACATCTGAAACCTATAAATGTCTTCAATGTTCCCAAAGATCACCTTCAGTTGCTCATCACTGAACATGTCCCTTCTTTTCCGGCATTGTTTCAGGTAGCCCTGTAGACAAAAGAAAAGCTCAGTTTGAAGATGTCCTGACTCAAGAGTTTTTCTTCTTGATCACTTGGGAGCCTCATTTCAGTTCCATGAAGCAAAAGGGGGATAATAATTTCCATTCTTCATATAAGGAAATTTAGGTCTACTCACTCTATTAGTAATTAGAAAAGCTGGATCTCAAACAAGCATCTATGGAATATAGCGCTTTGCCCATCATTTTCTATGACAAGGGCCCTTTCTCAGAAGCTGGTTAAACACAAACATTTTCACTTGTTTTATTAGCTAGTGGTTTAACTGAATCCATTCACCTCTCTAAAATTCTATTTCATATAGGACCAATCCAAAATGTGATAATAACATTGGCAACAATTTGGCAACAGAGGCCCAGGCAGGAAAAGTACTCCAGAGTGAATAGGAAATAACAAAACTAAATCATTCCTTAAAGCAGATATTTTAACTATCTAAGGTAGCTGGCTAGGAAAGATTGTTTGTATGAGCTCACCCAACAAGTCCAAAATTCCCAGACATGATGATTTTAACAGGTTGGAGTACGGGATACATTTGTGAATAAATGAATGAATGGACATGCAACTAGCTACTGATGAAAGGGATGAATCAATAAAGGAGATTCTTGGACTGATACATGAACGCTGAAATAACACAATCACTTAGTGTACACTGTAAGTCAGAGGGGTAATACTGCAACATGCTTTTCTGTTCTGAATTTACTGATACAGATTTTTAACTAATGGCCACTGTCCTCATTAGAAATAATTAGCACATAAAAGTATTTTTCATTAATGAATGAATTATGGTCACTTTATTTCATTTACAATTTAAATGTAATTTTTGTAACATCTTTCATAAGTGTTAAGCTCCTGGAGCTCCCATACGACCCAGCAATTCCACTTTTGGGAATTTACCCAAAGGACACAAAAACACTAATCCGAAAGGATACATGCACCCGTATGTTCATTGCAGCACTATTCACAATAGCAAAGGTATGGAAGCAACCCAGATGTCCAAAAATAGATGATTGGATCCAGAAGATGTGGTACATATACACAATGGAGTACTATTCAGCATGGAAAGAAGATAAACACA
>PVIJ01014844.1:0-38923 GCA_004024925.1 Scalopus aquaticus
CATGAGGATGGTTTCTAATCTCAGCTCACCAGGGATTTAAATTGTACAATGAGGGAATGACTTGTTGGATAACTTCCAGAGTTGGTCTTAAAATTTAATTGTAGCATACCTAACACTTTTATAAAACATATACATTTTACTTATGTTTCTTATTCAAAATATTTTCCAACCTTTTTTAAAGTAAGTGACAAAAGTATTCGTGTTGTAATTAATGGAGTACAAAAATATTGGGGAAACATGCCTAAAGGCTTAAACTATAATTCTATTACTAATATATTCCCTTGGCTTGCTTTTTGAACTCTGCTGCCTCTTGCCTTGCAGCTGTGTTTAATGAGTGGAGAGATTATTCAAATGAGCACAGAGCGGAGCTTGATTTCGGAGGCGCCCGCCATCTTGAGCAGGCATCCTCTCTTACAACCTGGCTGCCAGAACAGACCAGCTCTCGAGTTACCGGGCCATGTATGTGGTCATATAATTCAGTAGATGCCACATCATGTCCCTAGATTTGGAGAGAAGCTACTAAGGCTGCTATGACCAAACAAAAGGACAGCAGAATCAGCCTCGAAGGTGAAAAATGGAGATGCCAACAGGAGCCTCTATGGTGCCTTAACTCTCAATTTGTCACGAGCTGTCAGTGATGGAAACCGTTAGTGTCTAACCGTGAAAGCATGAAGTCATACCAAATAATCCCCTTTAAAAGCACTATTTGTGAGTAGATGGCCTTCGCCCCACCTGACACTGGAGTGGAGCACGCTGCAAATGGTAAGGCCAATGTTTACTGATGTTAGGGTGTGAGAATGAGACTAGCCATGTAAGATTTAAAAGTAAAAATAATTCCAGGGGAGAGCCCTCTGAGACAATGACAAAGTTGCCAAGAAATTTTAATAAGAACTAATTTTGAAATGATAAGCATTCAATCCAATATGGTGGGATTAAGCAATAAGAATTCTTCCTGGGAATTTAGAGAGATAAGCATCTCATGAATAAGTAAATTCCGAAACAGGAGGCTCCAGTGTGTTTATTGATTTTGAAATCATTTGTTTGAGAAATTGCCCTTGAGGAAAAGACTATTATGGCTGATAATATAATAGTTATATTCAGAGATAACCCACTTATTTGGCTGGTGGAGAAATAGAAAGATTCCCCACCCAATACAAAACTATAAGCAAAAGTTTGATCTATAGAGCCCACTCATTATTATAATTTTCCAATTCCTAATTTATAAGTTAATTTGCATACTGAATATGAAAATCAAAAATAAGTAAAAGTTAAATAACCAAGGTCCTCAATTCTCTAAATATCAATACATTTGCTGCATTTTAAGGATTTTTTTTTTAAGAAGCTGTAAGTTCCATACTAATTAATACTAATCCCTTACACCATCTACAGCTACGTCTAAAACTTGAGATAATTAGAATTAAAATCTGGAAGAAATTTCTCGGGCATTTCAAAATTTCCAAACAATGTATTTTTCAGCTTACCATTCTCATTGAAGTAAAAAAAAAAAAAAATGCAATCACTTTTAACAACGGTGGAAACACAAAGTCTTTTGGGGTGAATTCTTAGTTAACCAAAAAATTTCATTACAATACTTTGTGTTTTTCTAGTATTTCGGTGGGTTAATTGCTAAATATTCCTCTTGAAGAACATAACTTACTTGCCACCTTCCCACCCTGGCCTTCTGTGGATTATTTAAATGTAAACCTGTGCCACACCCAGCCTTCCAGAGCCTCCCGTGACCTACTTTTTTCTATCATATTTATCATCTTATAACAAAATATATAATTTATTATTTTGTTATTTGTTATGTTCATATGTGTCAATGTAAGCTCCCAGAACAGGACCTAGCACTCAAGAATGAGCAATCCAGCATGCTAAGTGCCCCTGAAGAATATGCCTCTTGTTTTATGGAATCACCACGGAGGATAGAGGACCCTTCCCTGCAAGAACTCAAAGATGAGTAGGAGTTTGACTAGTTGACAAGGAGTGGCCCAAGAGAATGGGGAAGATATTCCAAGCATAGCAGAAGACAATTACAAATATCCAAAGGCAAAACAAGCATGGCATGTAAGTATGTGTGTGGAGGTGAGGTGGTTAGGAATAGTTTGGAGTGGCTGGGATACAAGGAGTGAGGCAGAAACTGGCCAGAGAGAAGGTTGAAGAAATGATCATAAATTATATTTGGGTTTTGCTCTGTCTTTAGGATGAAGTCAAACTGTCTAACATACAAGGACTTCTATGATCCCAACCTCTGAGCCCCCATTACCGCTTAGCACACCCCTCACTCCAATCAAACTGAACAAGAGACTGTTCTCTATTCATGTTCTACATTGGCATACCTGGTATATCTCTGCAGCAGATGATCCCCTTACATAAAATATTCTGCTCAGACTATCCCCTTCAAGATACAATTCAAAGCCACCTTTTCCAGGAATACACAATGCCCCAACCGAAGCAATGTCTTCTCTCTCTGAATGCTCAGAACCATAGCTGCATCTCCAGCCCTTGCCTACTTTCTTCTCTCTATCTCTCTTTTGTTTATGCACAGTGTTCACTCCCTGTCTAGGACTCTGACCTTATCTCTGACCTCCCCACACCGAAGGACTTTAACCTCTTTTTACTTCTAACAGTTGCTAGCTCCTGCCTCAAAGCTTTGGCACTGGTGTTCTTCTGTACCAGACTCACCCCCTCCACTTTTTTGACTATTTGCTTTATGTCATTCAAATGTGCTGCCCAGAGAAACATCCCAGAACTCTTAACCTCGCCCTTGCCACTCTCTACCACATTAACTCTGAAGTTATTCCTTTATAGAACTCAACAGTTCTATATTTATTTTTAAATTTTGTTTACTAGAATATAAGCTCAGTGTTAGCAGGGACCTTGTTTGTCTTGTTCCCTGCTGACTCCCCAATACTAAAAATATATAATATAATTCATAAGTACATGTGGAATGAATGAAAACCTAATAGCCTCTATTAACTAACCGGCTACTTTAAGAACATAAGAATACCTTTAGCTGCCTTTGAAACACTTGCCTCTTTCCTAGTAGATAGTAGCCATTCAAATATTTATTGAACGAATGATCAAACAACTCCTAGATGTATTTTGATGATAAAAACCATATAAACCACTGGATTTTAACCCTCACTCTTCCTTAGAGCCATTTGGAGAGCTCTTTTAGACATGCCAAAGGCCTGATCCCACCCTCTGACATTCTGATTTAATTGGCCTAGGAAGAGCTTAGGCATCAATATATTCTTGAAGCTTCCAATGTGATTCTAATGGACAGCCAAGTTTAAGAACCACTGCCCTAAATCCTTCAAAAGAATGTCAAATCCAAATAAAATGTTGAATTCCAAACAAGCTGTAGGCCATGACCATTGATTTAATTCTTGAATTGCTCTTCATGAGAAATTGTGAGCAAGTGCCCTCTTTTGCAAAGACCTACTGAAAGAGAACACTTTGGGGGAGAAAGAAAACTACTTTGATGCCACACACTGAAGGAGGTGGCCTTTCAAAGCAAACACTACTAGTCCCATCTACTGTTGGCAATTTCTTTGGGAAAATCATTGCCTCTAGCACATGTAGGCCCCCACAAGTTAGAGAAAGAAAATGTAAAATACGTACTGTGTCATAAAGGAATTTAGTATCACTCTTAAAATGCTTCAGAGCCTGGAAGCCAAAGGGTGATTATACCTCGGGATCTTGGGATTACTAAGAATGCACAAGCCTATTGTGCTCGGGATTCAGCAGACCTGCAATGATTTAGGCAGAGAGGGTGTTTGTAAAGTAGGAGAAAGCCTGCCTAATTAGAAAACAAGGAACAGGAAAATAAATAAAGGGGTGGAACAAAGTCAGCTCCGGTTCTAATTTGCCTGGAGACATCTAACACTTGCTGCAAAATAAATCGAATTTTTGCAGTATACATTCAATATTTGTTAATAAGCTGCCAGCTAGCATTTCTCTGTGTTCCCCACACACGCAGAGACTGGTGAGTGTACTGGCAGGTTGGCACAGTCAGCGAGCCACACGGAGGCACCTCTCAGAGCAGGGAGGGCCAACCTGGCTCCAGAAAAGAGTCTCCCGGGCCTGTAAATCGGGGAGAGGGTGGGGAGACAGCACAGGTGAGGTTCCTGGGCTTCCCACATTATCTCCAGGAGGAAAATAATGATTTTTAGAGGCAATTTGACAGGGAATTTCTATCCTGCTCATCTGGGTTAGCACTCTGAATGTGATAAATAACAGGGCCTTCGGACAGCCCATTTTTTCTTTATTTTGATACCCTTACAGCAGTAATCATGCCTCTTGTCAAGTGTTATAAAGATAAAGACAAATGTTCCCTATTGCTATTCTGTCAATGCAGCTCAACCCAAGCCAGGAAAGGCGCCCCGGCCGGAGGTGTGGAGCAACCATTTGTCTTATCTCCGACACAGAACGAGACACATCCTGTCCCAACGGGATCATCAGGTCAGCAAAACAGAAATCTGCCGCTGACCTTGCTGAGGTTGGCTTTGCCTGTTCCAGAAACTTGTTCCATGTGCCTTCCCTCCACACCAGCACTGACTTTATCTGCCTTGTCTGGGCTCATCAACTAGACCGTGCAAGGTATCATCAGGTCAAATAGCAGAATGATCCTTTGTCCAATAAGATGGGCTTTGGCATCGGTGATTTTGTTTTTCATCAGAAAGATTCCACGCAGTCATCATTTATTGATGACAGCAATATTTGACAAACACAAAATGATTTCCAAAGATGTGGCTCAGGAACCCATCTGAAAAATTGTTTATGCCAAAGCAGATGGAGTTTGGCTTAATTGTTGAAGTAAATTGCCATATGGAACAAAACACAGCTGATTATTGCATTAACACTAATGTTAATATGTTTCATCATTCTGCTGTTGTCACCAGGCTTTAATCAATATGTTTATAAAGGAACTCAAATTGTGGGATTTGGGGCCCAAAGGAGATCTCAGAGAGAATCTATGCCTTTTACAGATGAGGAAACTGAGACCGACAGAGGAAGAATGGTATGTGTAAAGGCATATACCTGCCACTTGAAAACAAAAGGTGTTCTAGAAACAAGGCACAGAAGGGTATATCAGCCATAAAGAGCAGGACCAATATAACACAAGATGAGAATAACCACTACTGCAAATGAGCGTGACAGAAGGCCTGGTGCAATTAGATGAAATAGACAAGACTACCTAATTCCACAGCATCTTTTAGTTAACACCTAAAATAATGTGTATCTTCTCTCCTTGAGCTTTTGCAATCATTTCTCACCTAGCATCTTCTTCCCAGGATATTCTCAATATAAAATAAAAACAACTGTGAATGACAGAAAGAAAACATAAATAAGCCACAGGAGGTGGTAAGCAGAAGAAAATGGTACATAAGAACAAAGAGATATCTTCCATTTCCAGGTATGGTGAGTGGAGTTTTTCCTCTTAGTTTTTCTCATAACTGTTGATCCTTCTTTGGTCCTCTTTTCTCTGTAAAGTGGGAAATGAATGGGAATTGATCCGAAAAGCTATTTCAAAAGTTATTACGGGATTGTCAGTAATCCTCTAAACCTAACCTCCGTCCCTACTGCCACCCCGTACCCCACACACAAAACCCTTTGAAAGGCTAGTGTTGGGAGTCTGAAGTGAGGAAGCAGCAAAGCCAGAGGCCACCCCTGCCCCCGCCCAGCTCAAGGTCAGTGACCCAGAAACAAATGAGAGGAGGCCTCCAAATTCTGTGAAAGTAATTGTACAGGTGCATTGAATGGGTGTTTTGTTTCATGATCTGTGTTTTATCCCGCCGAAGCAAACTTTGAAGAGATGTCCAAATCCTTTCATTTTCTCTGGATGCTGCCCCTGACAGAGTCCTCTCTGACAGTGCTCTTCACCTTCAATTTCTCCTTTTTGTTCCTTTCTTTCCATCTTGCCTGCTCATTTGCCAGTTCCTGCACCCTCTCTGTAATTTCTCTGCAATTCTGTGCCTAACACACCACAGAAGCTCAGTAACTGTTCTTGAATTTATGGCATCTCTGCATTCTCAGTGTTAGGTTAGGCAGTATATGTTTATGTGTTTGTGTCTCCTCTCTATTTGTTAAGTATCAGAGTAAAAGTCAAGCTGCTGTAACAAAGAGGACTGTAAATGTCATGGCATGCTAAAGCTCATGTTTCTCTCATGTAACAAAACAGTGGTCCAAGGTGGGCAAGTAGGTCTGGTCTGCAAAGTCATCCTTAGACTCCAGCTGGTGGCTCCACTCTGCCATAATTATCATTTGCCTTCCATTTCTCAACGTTAGGAAATAGGAAACAGAAAATAAGAGAGTAGACAACAGGAAGCTTTTTTAGTACACACTTCTTTCACTCACATCCCAATTGGTCAAATTTTCATCACATGGCCACTCCTTAGCTAGAGAGAAGCTGGGAAATTTCATCTCAAGCTGGATACCTCGTCTCCAGAATTCGATTGGCAAAACAAAAAAAGAGAATATGGATGTTGGGGGATGAGCTCTTTCTACCAGAGTGTGTTTTGGAGGAAGTCAAAGTAAAATGAAAATGCACTCAATTTCACAAAATGTAAATGATTAATAGGGATATAAACTGTATCAGTGAGATTACTGTGCCCCAAGCTTAGTGCTTCAAATATTGATTTGCTCACAAATCTGTGGGTCAGGCCCAGTTGGGGCACTTCATCTCTGCTCCACAGGCTGACACAGGCTCACTTATGTGTCCATTGGCAGACAACAGCCTAACTGGCATGTCTTGTGATTGGCTGGCTGCTGGCAGGAGTCAAGGAGGTAACTGCCCATGTGTTCCTCACCACCCAGCAGGTGAGCCTGAACTGTTCCTGTGGTGATGGTCACAGGGTTGCCAAGGACAACAGGGGAGGGTCCCGTGTGCAGTATTTTTCAAGGTCTAATTCACATCACATGTGTTAATGCCCCATTGACCAAAGCAAGTCACGTGTTCAAGTTCAGTTTCAAGGGATAGAGAAATAGATGCCATCTCTTGGATGGCAGTTACTGCAAAGTCACATCCCAAAAGGGCATGCCTAGAAAAGAGGGAGATTTTTCTGAGCACTCTTGCAAATAATATACAAGAGCTAAATTAGAAATGCAAAGAATCAAGAACATTCTACAAAAGTTTATACAAGAACGCACACTCAAAATTTGTTGGCAAATTTTCAGAGAGAAGTAATTAAATACATATAATAGGTAGCATCATCAAAAGTGCAATCTAAGCAGAATGAACCATTTACTCTTGAAGAATCCACTCTTATAAAAGTGTATCACAGCAGCATTAGGAAGACAAAAATAATTCATTTTCTGGGTAGCAAGAGCGGTGATCGCAGGAAGAGAACCTTTTGAACTAGGTGAATAAAATTATACAGGCAAACCTTGCTTTATTGCTCCTTGCTTTATTGCACTTCACAGATGTTGAGTGTTGTTTAAGTTTTTCTTTTTTTACAAATTAAAGGCTTGTGGTAACCTTGTGTAGAGAAAGTCTATTGGCAGCATTTTTCCAACAGCCTGTGCTCACTTCATGTCTCTGTGTGACACTCTGATAATTCTTGCCATATTTCAAATGTTTTCGTTTTTTATTTTATCTGTTATCTGTTACGGAAATCTGTAATCAGTGGTCTTTGGCATTACTATTGTAATTGTTTGGGGCTGCTACGGAAACATACCCGTAAAAGGCAGCAGTTAATCCATAGATGTGTGTGTTCCAAGTGACCGACTGCTCCCACCCCACCCTCACCATCTGTCTCCCTCTTCTGGGGCTTCCCTATTCCCTCCCTATTCCCTAATTTCAATAATATTTAAATTAGGCCAATTAATAGCCCTCTAATGACTTCCAAGTGTTCAAGTGAAAGGAAGAGTCCATGATTGTCGCAAATTTCATTGTTGTCTTATTTTAAGAAATTTCCACAATCACCCCAAACTTCAGCAACCAGCACCCCAAGCAGCCAGTGGTCATCACCATAGAGGCAAAGATTACAACTCACTCACATCTCAGGTGATGGTTAGCATTTTTCGCAATGGAGTATTTTTTTTAAAAAGGCATGTACATTGTTATTGAAGACAGAATGCTATTGCATACTTAATAGGCTATGACATAGACATAATATTTTTTAAGATTGATTTATTTATTTATGCATACAAGCTGGAGTACAGGCCAGAGGCATGGGGCAGCGAGAGGGTTCACCAGAGACAGAGTGGGGAGCAGAACAGGCAGATCAATGGAAATATACTGCTGGGGGGAGCAGCGGGCAAGGCAGGAGAGACATAATTTTTGATGCACTGGGAGACCAAAAATAATCATGTGACTTGCCTTATTGTGGGGTCTAGAACTGAACTCTCAATATCAAGGTGTGCCTACATTAGTCCTAAAGAAATGTGGAGATTATTTTACCATTTTACCATTCTAATTCAGTTCTGCAAGCCTTTATTCTATACCTACTGTATGCTAAATCCTGTAGCAATTGTGTCAAAACACAAAATATAATATCATGAGTGTGGATTTTGTTTTATTTCTTTCCTTTTTCTTGTTAAACCATTAATAAAGTAGGTTTGGTGAGAATACTCCAGTATTTTTGGTAGGGGAACTGAGGAAGAAGAGTGTTTCACTAAATTTCTCCAAAGAAACAGTGGCCAGAATAGGGACAGAGCCACAGCTGTCTTTGTTGTGTTCTGGGGCTTTATTCTAAGAAGGAGGCAAGGAAGGTGAAAGAGAAGGGGACATCTTTTATTTTAGGAACTTAGAGGTGCAAAAATAAGGTCATGAAACACTAGATGTAAGATAGAAAATTAACTCTATGTAGGTAGAATAATGCATTAAAAATATGCTTCTAGAAATTTTGCATCTCACTCAAAAGAAAAACCAAGATCTTACCATGCACTACATGGACCTCAAAGACCTAGCTGTCCCTCTCACCCCACCTCCTACCATCTCCTTCTCCCTCTCTCTGCACCCACATGCCTCATTGCTGTTTCTCAAAAACACCAAGACATCTCAGCTCAGACCTTTTCCCTTCCTGTTCCCTCTGGCTAGATCACTTTTCCTTCCCAGATCTCTGCAAGACTTCCCTCAAGTCTCAGCTGACACAATCCTTGCTAAATATACTAAGAAGCACAGCCTTCCTACCGCCTTTCCATTCTCTGCTCTCTTAACATGTTCTCAATTTTTATCCTTAGTTTTTATCACTCTCTGACTTGATATATATGTATTGTCTATCACTGCAATATTAAACTCTTCAGGACTTGATCATTTTTGTTGAGTGTTTTATCCCTAATACCTAGAGTAGTATCTTGGGTGCATAGTAAGTGTTCAATAAACATCTGTTGAATGAATTATCCCTCATTGGCATATAAGTATATATCATATTATGTACATATATATACATATATGTGTATGTACAAGAATAATTGTTACAATGAGGTTCTGAGCTTCATTAACAATCTCTCAACCGTTACTCTAAAATTGCTAACTTTATGTATCAACCTGATTCCATCATCTCTTTTGTTAGCCTGTTACATTGGTGTTACTGATTGGTTTCTGATTTGTATTTCTCACCTATTTATGAACTTTACCTTCTTTGGTCAGGTAACTAAAGAGAATTTCTCATAGCCTTCAATTGCTTGAAATGCACCCATTCAAGTAAAGAGAACACCTGTCTTGCAATACAGAGATGCCATCCATAATAGTTGCTTTTATTGCTCCAAATGGCTCCTTCTGTGTTTGCTATTACACAAACCCAGACAATGATGAAAGACAGCACTCTCCATGCCACAGGTGCTGCATTATAAAATGCCCACTGCCCAAATATTCTTGCTATACAGTATCTGTTGCAGATACACAATAAAGAGGTTCAAATGTACTGCTCAATAGTTTGGTTTCCTGTAAGTAAAAGAACACTTGCAGATTATTTATTGCTTGGAAGCCTTGTTCTCCATTTAAATAAAAGCTATTTGTTTTGCGATTGTTCTCTGCCTCTAAAATATCCCCGCCTTAAACAAGTGGAGAATAAAAGCTGTCGGTTCCTAGCTCACTGAGGGTTTGCCATTTACTCCTTTCATGCCTACATACATGTGGCTTGCTGCATGAAGGTGGATCAACACAGGGAATTCCACCGAGCTTGGACGGGGTGGACAGAAGGAACCAAAACAGGGAGAAAAAGGAACAATCAACAGGGAGAGAACTTGTAAGACAGTGTCTATCTTCCTAGCTCTCAACTCAAGTCCTTTTCCTCCCCAGAACTACTTATTTAGACCACAGCAGTCTCACCTACACTCTTCCAGTGTCCCTAACTGTCCCCCTTGATTCTAGTTCCTCACTACCTTCTTCTCGAAAGAACTACCTGAATCTTTTTGCTAAATCACAAAGGGGAGCCTGTCCCTTTGACAGCTTTCAGTGCTTCCTATTGCCAGGACAGTCAACTCTCTGTCCCTTAGCGAAGCACTCACCTTCTTGCTGACCTAACGCAGATCATCACCCAACTCCATCCTGCCAACCAGGTCCTCATTCAGCATCAACACTGCACCTAAAGAAGGCTGTCATCATGTGCTTTCTGTGTTTTCTCACTCTGGCTCCTTTTTTTTCTTCCACCAACAATTCCTTCCCCTGATACCCAGCTCACACCTCTATATCTGAGGTCAAATAGTTAAATTGCTTTCAGACCCTAAAGCACTAAAGAAAAAAAAAAAAAAACTTTCTCTCTGAGACTTGTGTTTGCAGACACACTACTTGCTGATGGCTCAGCCCGAGCAAACAGAAGCCCCTGAGCTTGAGATGAGTTACAGGGTGGTCTGAGCTTGAAGGCAGCAAACACAGAGGAGGGGGATACCCGGAAGTGAGGGACCCACCTACTGAAATTCAAGACTTCAAAACAAAAGCCTTTTCATACCTCCGTGGAGGAAATGCCCTGTAGTTAGCCAATGAACTTCAGCCAAGTCCACATTTATTTGCCCTCAGTTCACTCTTAAGCCAATAAAATCAAGTCCTTTGTTCTCAAGCCCAGTCCCCAAAATCTGTAACCTCATCCCTCTCCGTAACTGTGGAGCTAGATCCTATCCGCATTTGCCTCCTACCCCATTGCTAACGGATTCAGTAAAGCTGCTTTCTTTTCTCAAAACCTGGCGCCCTGGAGTATCAGCCTCTATGGCCATCACGTAGTGAGCCCCTTGCCCAGAAACGCCTCCATGTCCCAACTCATCTGATCTCTTTCGTGACACCCAACCTAGTCCTTCCAGTTGGAACTCTTCCCTGTCCCACCAGGCTCTGCGGTTGCTCCTCTATTGAGTACCTATCGTAGTCTATATTCTCTTTGTTATTTGTACACATTTTAATTGCCAGATCTTTAAAAATGTATTGATCTCCATATCCCTTATGGGGTCTGTAACTATGTGCTAGGCACGATTTCAAATTTGCAGGTATGTTTGGTGATTTTCTTTAATCTTCATAACAATTCTACAACGTAAATACTTTTATCTCCATTTTACAAACAGGTAAGCCAAATTGGTTAAGAAGTTAATTTTTGAAGCTGGTCAAACTGACCCCAGAAATCATACACTTAAACACTATACTCTCTATATATATTTAAATTGATCCAAAGAAAGCATTTAAATAGTTTTAAAGAGGGATGTAAAATGATATAAAAGTGATAGAAATATAAGGAAATCACTCACCTAAAAGAACCAGAGGAGTTTTCCTAAGCACTAAAATGCAAAAATAATCCAAGTAAAAACACAGACAAACTGCGAATGGACCGCACCTAAAAAAAAAATTCTTTTCAGTACTGGGCATATGCTGAAAACTATGTTAGCATTTGATCTAATTTAATCTTCACAGACAACCCCTCTTTATTATTACTAGCCTCATTTTACAGAGAAGGGAACCGACTCTGAGACTCTAAATAACTTCCCTGAAGTCACAGAATAGGTGGGAAGTAGCACTGGGTTGCATATTCCAAATGAGTGAATTTTTCAAATAATAGAAGCTTATTCCTCGAAGCCCTAAAACCATTTTGGGTTTCAGCACTATCGTATGTACACACACCTCCCTACCTTCCAAAAGAATGAACCAGAATATATTTTAATCTTTCACTTGGTTCCCAAAGTCATCGCTGCGTGTACCTTATGCACCAGCTCTTTTTAAAATGGTTATGAAGAGGCAATTATCCTGTGACAATGCCCCATTGAGGCAGGTATGTCTTGTGTCTGACAATAGGCCTCTTAACTACTGCTTTTTTAGTCCCTTTGCCTGTTTCTATACTTCTCCCATCCTTTCTCTCATCATAACACAGCAGCTGTTATTTCTTGCAGTTATATGCCTTCAAAACTCCCATCTCTTTCTGTAAAGGACTGGGAAACCACAAAAAGGTCATTGTTAGAATTTGGTAAAAATTCAGACCAGTTAATATTTCAGTGAGAGACTGAGACATTGTGCCCCAAGTAAAGTACCTGAGCAGAAGTGAAATACTGGTTTTTCTTTTTACTGACAACACCTTTTATCATTTAAACGATACCCAAATCTTGGGAGGGAGGAGTTGGATATGACAATATCGCATTCCCATGTAATGAAATATTTTTTCAGGATGAATTTGAAAAGCAACCATTTTAAAGGAAAAATATTTTAATAAGATCAAATTATAAAAAAATCAAATGTTACTTTTAATCTTTATTAAAATTGTAAAGAAATGATATAGTGAGATATATGAACCTGAACTTTAGACCTAGAACTACCTCTTACAATCTCTTTTCACTGCTTTCTAACAATGACTTTAGACAAATTCCCTAATTTTCTTAGACCTCCACTTTTTATTCATATCTTAAGTTGTAGATAATCATAAAACCTGTCTTATAAAGTATATAAAGTACCTGATGTGTAATAGTCAGCTTTAAAATCCCATATAATAGAGTTGATATCATATTCTTATTAAACTTAAAATACCTTTAGTATCAAAGTTACCTTCCTGCTCTAGAATTTATAACTCATTTTATAGCAAAAAAATTAGAGTTCATGTTGTCATCTTAGAAAGTCTGAAGCTAGCAGAGTTTTATTCTCAGTGCTTACATGACTTAATTTGACCACTCATTTAAACTAGATAGCTTAAACCTGGTAGTTTGTTGCTAAATAGCTGTTGGATGGATGGATAAAAAAAAATACCAACACTTGATCACAAAGTTAATATCTAAATGTATGGATTTATGAATGGATGTGTATGTCACACACATACATATATATACACATACACATATTTTAATCATTAAATTATTTTCAACTATAAATATTTGAGAGTTTTTTTTCTTACTGATTGCCCAAGGACTTAGCATGCATTTTAATTTATCAGAATCTACTTCTTTGTATTAACTTAATTCCAGAGAGCTATAGAACTTGACTTCTATAAAACTGTTGGAACCCCTATCCATCACCCAATAGTGTGGCCCCCTAAAAGGAACTCAGATTAGGCAGCTATCTGGAAATGGAGCATTCATCTTCTATTCATTCCTAGAACAGTCCCCATCCCTGCTGTTGCATAAATGTCACGGTCTCTTGAGATCAACTTTGAGATTTTCTGGAATATAAAAGAAACTACATCCCCCATGGGATACAGGTCACCTGATTTAGAGAACCATTACAGAGATCCCATAATCCCAACCCCTCCCCCCAGATTCACAAACATACAAATCTAAAAAAAAAAAATGATATGCCTTGGATTCCCAGTAGGGAGTGCGTCCTGGGAAAGAGGTTTATCTGACAAGAGTCAAATGTTTTTTATTTTCCCATAATGAAATGTTTACCTCAAAAATCATCTGCATTCTGCACCTTAGAGGGGAAATCTTTGGTGAAAATTATGCATTTATTGGTTTCAGTGTTCCACATTCTGAATTTGGGCCCAATTACAAGATTTTAATTCTTTTTAATTAATATGCATGATGTCCATTATTGCCTTTTCTTTTAATGAATTTAAATATTGGCTGAGGCCAGTAAGCAAGTGCCTATAGTTATTGTCTGCAAAGAGTGGGGTTTTTTTTATTTAATCAGACTTTATTGAATATCTTTATGCCTAGTTATAGCTGAAATTTCATTTTATAGGTATTATACATTGTATGTCTTAAAGTAGTGATTTGTTTAGATTTTTCCCTAAATTATTTGTGCTGCTGCATGAGGAAATTGAATAATGATTTTGTAATTTTCTTTATTAAAAATAGCTGAAGCAGTTGTTTGAAACTAGCGGGAGATGAACCATCTCTAATTCAACATGTTAATCATGGATGCTTGGGGGGAATGTTTTAGAATCAAATATTAAGAATAATTATCACCTCTTCAAACAATGGGCACGTGTGTGTGTGTGTGTGTGTGTGTGTCCGTCCAATTCAAAAAATGACAATTTAATGCCCCTGGGTCCAAGGACCAGCACCAGAGACACAAAGTCCCCCATCAGTTTTCAATCTACTTAGGGGAGGAAGACATATAAGGAAGATGGTAGAGGGTCTAAAAGAGATCTTTGAGAGGTTGGAACCAGTATTATGGAAGCTCTGAGAAGAGGGCAAATCTAATTTGTTGGTATGTTCAGGAAATGCATAAAATAATATTGAAATTAGGGCCTCCCTCGTGGCTTAGGTGTTAAAACTCAGCACTGTCACCACTATGGCTTGAGTTTGATCCCAGGCCAGGCAGCTGACCCACACAGCACAGCAGACCTCCCCTGTCTCTCTGTGGCTCCCCTCAGCCGTGTATCTCAGTAAATCCCCCTGTTCTGCTCCCCACTCTGTCTCTGGTGAATCCTCTCACCCCCTGCACCTCTGGCCTATCACCCGTCCTTCTACACATAGACCCACACAAAAGCAATATTGAAATCAGTAATATACACATTTTGCATAGGAATGAATAGCTTCTGCTTCCAGGTGCTTTCTATCTTCATTATGGTTTTTGTTTCATTCAGCTTTAACATACGTCATTATTTGTATCAGCTTATCTGACCAGTTTTTTTTTTGTTTGTTTTTTTAATATTTATTTTTACATACAAGCTGGGGTACAGGCCAGAGGCGTGGGGCGGGGAGAGGGCTCACCAGAGACAGAGCGGGAAGCAGAAGAGGCAGATCAGAAATACACTGCTGAGGGGAGCAGCGGGCGAGGCAGGAGAGGTCTGCCGCACCATATGGGATCCTCCCTGGCTGGGCATCGAACTCGCATCGTGCACTGTGGACAGCTCCACAGCACAGCGCTCTACCACTGTGCCACCAGGGAGGCCCTATCTGACCAGTTTTAAAGCTTCTTGAGGACAGGGACCTGTTCTTAATCATATTTGTTCACAATATCTGCTATTCTTTTGTATCTTTTCATCTAATACCCATGGTAGTTGCTAAACAAAATTTGCTTAATTAAATTTACCGCTACTGTGAAGAGAAAAATATGCAGAAACTCAGTGCTCCAATCTATATAGGTCGAAATACCTTTGATAAAAGGTTTAAGATTAACAGATAAACCCTATGAAGTAATTAACACTTTTCCTTTATTTTATTTTAAATCTGTAGAGACAAAAAGATTAGTAGTTGCTGAGAGCTTGAGAAGTCTGCGGAATTACTGCTAATGGGCACAGGGTCTCTTTTAGGGAGTGATGAAATGTTCTAAAATTAGACTGGGGTGATGATGTCAACAATGAATTGCATATATCTTCAATAGGTGGGTTGTGTGATGTCTGAATTATATCCAGGTGTATCTGCTTAAATTTTTTTATATCAAGTTTGAGACTGAAAGCTTAAATCAAGCTATACCTAACAACTGAAAATGTTCTGAAGGTGATAAATAGCTGAGGGACATTGCTGTTGCAATCAAAGGAACCCTAAGACCGCATGCCCTGGGTGAGCTCTGGTTTCTCCTCTAATTGACAGAGACTCCCTGTGCCTTGGTGTCTTCATCGTCAAAGGAGGTTGATAAGAGTTTTTTAAAAATATTTATTTGTCATTTACAAAGCAATATCATTTGGGGAGTACAACCCCACACCTCCCTACGTGCACATGCTTTCCTCAGCCTCCATCAAAACTCAGCTGCCAGTGGCCCACACCCCATCTCCTTGCTCCCCCTGTCTCCTCTTCCCTCACACTCTATGCCTTCTGATGACTTGTGAATATTTTTACAGAGCCTAGGAATTATTTTTGTTGTGTTTCACCGGTTTGTTTTCATCGGATAGATTTATATACCACAGATGAATGATTTGATATCATAATTATTTTGATTATAAAGATATTAATACAGGAAGAAAAGGAATTAGCACCTAGCACATTGTGCGTATCCAATGAATGTTAAGATTTAAGGACCTAGATCCAACTACTAATGGAAAGCTCTTTGGAGGTTCCTCACACTACTAAATATGGAGCTACGATATGACCCAGCAATTCCACTCCTAGGGATCTACCCAAAGGACACAGAAACATTAATTTAAAAGAATACCCACACCCCTATGTTTATTGCAGCACTATTTATAATAGATAAGACTTGGAAACAACTCAAATGCCCAAAAATAGATGACTGGATCAAGAGGATGTGGTACATATACACAATGGAATACTATTGAACAATCCAAAAAGACACTTAAGCCATTCACAGCAACATGAATAGAACTAGAAGGGATTATGCTCAGTGAAATAAGTCAGAAGGAGAAAGAAAAATATTGGATGGTTTCACTTATAGGAGGAATATAGGGGAACCAAATAAGGAGGAAAAAAAACAATAAGAAACACAACAGAACAAAACAAAAATAAACAGACAACCATAACTCAGAGACATCCTGCAGGGGAGGGGAAAGGAGAAGGATCAAAATGAGGGTGGGAAGAGCACAAGGGACTATGGTGATGGTGCACGCCTGAACTGGTGGTGGGAATTCTTTGGGGACTATAACTGAGAAAAAGCAAACATTGTAAAAATAAAAAAATAAAATTTTTTAAAAATTTTAAAAAGGGAAAAAATATTTAAGGACCTAGATTAAGGACCTTCAATATAGCACATTCAGGGCCACAACTGGAAAAAAATAATAATCATTTGTGTTTGTGACCTATCAAGGTGGGGCTCTTCCATAAAACGATCATAGTTACAAAAGTCATGTCACGCAAAATTAAACATTAAAGAAAAAAACATGAGGCACAAAAGAGGATCAGCAGACAGGGAAAATATTAGAAAAACTGGATCTGACCCAGGCTGGGTAGAGACAGATGACGCTGAGGATTTCCCAGTTTCTTCTCATGGAACCACAGTATATTGAGATCAGACATGCACTCAATATTAACCAGGGTTTCCACCACAGTTATCCAGCTAGAGCTGCTGTTTTAATAAGTTTTATATTATCAACTTTTCCAAATATGGATCCAATTATTATTCATCTATTTTGTGTATTTATAAAAAAGATAGTATTTATAAATCATTTATAATCCCATCTTTCTAAAAAGAATTTTGGACTGCTTGCATGACTACATGAATAAATAGAAAAAGGTAACATGTAACTAGGTAAAAAACAAAAGAACAGCCATCAAGACATGAACTAGGGTCAGGAAATGAAAGAATTCAAATTTCAAACAACCTATGCAGTTGTTCTTGGTAACGTGAAATTTGTTTCTAATATAAGCCTTTCAATAGTTTTACTGAAATGTAATTAATATCTAAAAATCACATTTATTTTCTGAACATATGCACGTACCTGTGAAATTCTCACCATAATCAAGGGAATAGATGTATCCTACAGAAGCTTGTGTTCTTTTGTTTTGTATGTGATAATAACACACACCCAAGTTTATTGCAGTATTATTTACAAGGGCCAAGAACCCAAAACAACCTAAGTGTCCATCAACTAAAGAATGGATAAAGATGTAGTATATATAAATCCTGCAATACTATGCACATATTAAAAGAAAAAAAGATAAACTTGCCATCTGCAACAACCTGGGTGGTATTATTATGCTTTGTGAAATAAACCAAACAAAGACAAATACTGTATAATTTCACTTACAGATGTCATATAGAGAAAACAGACAGATGAACTAAATAAAACAAACTTAGAATAAGACCAACTGGTGATTACCAGAAGAGAAGCAGGTGGATAAATTGGGACAAAGAGAAAAATAATATGGAGGAGGGTAGAATTGGGCATTTAGTAGTGAATTTAATGTAGGATATATACATGTTGATTCTCAGTGATGCACTTGTGAAACTTCTACAATGTTATAATAAAAAGTTACTTCAATAAGAAATAGGGGGAAAAAGAAAAAATACATTGTGCCTTGGTTTCTCCATCTCCAAAATGGCAATAATTATATTTGACTTACCTGCCAAATCATTTTATAATAATCAGGTGAGTTAGAAAATGTGAAATACTTAGAAAAATAGGAAGATATTATACTATCACTTCTTTCACCAATTTATATGCTTCTCTCTCGGAGAAACTAAATTTAAAACAAGAATTAAGTTCACATACACCTCCCCCCACACACACTTGCACCCTCCCAATCCAAGTTAAAAAAAAAAAATGGTTACTCTTGAATTGACTGAGGATTTTGTTTATTCTTCAGGAGAGTATCCTTGTGCTAGAGCAAGAGTAATAATTCATATACTTCTCATCATTAGCATTTCTAAGTCTTCGAAGTTAGAAGTAGGGAATTTATTGCAGCTTTAGGCAATGCTGAAGGTGCCCCCACAGCAATAATTGATGCTCTGAAAGCATACACAGAGAAAAAAAGTATGAATTCTTTCAAGCTGTTTCTCTTTAAATTTATGAAATATTGATAGAAAAAAATAAATAGGTATTAATGCTGTTTTAGTAAAGATTTGGTCTGGTGAATACAGAGCATAATTTATTTCCAGCCTGCAGGATTAACAGTGGAGTTGACACTGATTCTGCATTAATAGTCAGAGATGTGTTTCACTGGTCTCTGTGCTCCAGATTCCTCAGGCAGGAAATGAGCCCTGACCTTCCAAGGAATGTCAGTGGAGAGTATTGCTTAAAGACCTCAACTCCTGTGGAGTGGCCCAACCCACAGGTCATGGACAAAAGACTCCATCCTGTCCTATTCTACTATTTTCCCAGTACCTAACTCTGTCAATCAGGGACTGTATTCAGCTGTGTCTTAGAAAACCCAAATGTCAAGGCTTGTATCAGAAATCTGAGAGATGATTGCTAGTATGGCTACATCAGGGGAAGAATACTGGGGTCATGGTCTCTCATTCTTTTGGTCTTACTTCATGAACATGCTTAGCTGCTAAGGTTCCAGTCATCATGTCTTTATTCCAGGCAAGAAAAAGGGAAAAGAGGTATAAAATAAAGGCAAATAATGTTCATTGTATCAAAAAAGCATGTATCTCAAGCAAGATTTCCTACTTACATTTTATTGGCCAGAATAGTGTTACATGGCCACATATAACATCAAGGAGTCTGAAAACGTGTTTAGCTTTGTATCTTCTATGGAAAAAGATAAGAGAAAAGAGGTTGAATAGGTACTGAGAGGCATTCCGGTACTTCAGACTTGCGAGCTCTCAATATTTGACAAATGGATAAGATCATCAGAGCAGATTCTTGTCTCACTAGAACCTGAGAGAGTCAGATTTTGTGACTCCTGGAAACATCTTTGTTAGACCCAGATTAGTGTTCTCCAAATGAAATTATAATGGGGGGGGTGGTGAGTAATGATAATATCCTGACAGAAAACTTAAATGACTAGATAGATAGGTAGATATATATATATATATAGAGAGAGAGAGAGAGAGAGAGAGAGATGATAGATACAGATGCGTGATTATTTACATATAATAAAGAACAGATATACTCTTTATTAAATGGAACAAAACCTGTTTTGCTATCCATCTTAGGCTCCCTAAAGCACCTGTCCTCTCCCCACCTTCCCCAAAGTATACAGAGCAAATATACAGCACATTTAAAGCATAAAGGAAACTAAAGTAGGGGGATTTTACAGAGCCAACATACATACCCAAAATATGTATGCCTGCATATATTTGGGGGAAGAGTACCAAATAGACATGGGAAGATTATTTGAATCATAAATCTCTGCTCCAGAGTGTAGGGAATACTTTGCATTCATAGTAAGAAGAGAAAGAAACGCCATGCGCCAGCTGCAAAACTGTGGGGTCTTGTTTCCTCTTTGTGGTTTCTACAAGCTCCCCCCTGCCCCCCATCCCTGCTCCTACTCACCCACCACCACTGGAGGGGAGGGAATAATACAAGAAGGCAGGGGAAGGTTGAATTTTCTCTCTCTGCCTGACTATATGAACTAGGACATCAGTCTTTTCTCACCTCAACACCTTCAGTTTTCAGGCCTTCAGATTCACGCTATTATCTCTCTAGCGCTCTGGTCTTCAAAGTAACACCACTGGCTTCCGTGGGCTTACAGCTTGCAGATGGCAAATTGTGGGCCTCTGTAATTGCATGAGTCAGTCCCAGGAAGGAAGGAAATATATATACATACTTTCACATGTGTGTAGGTATATACCTACATACTATTGGCTTCATGTCTCTGTAGAACTCCAAGGGCATATGTCTGATACCCAAGAAGGACAGCAAACCTGTCCCAGGTGTGGTAATAAGAAGTTAGGCCAGAATTTGGGTATTTTCACTGGGTGACAAGCAAAGGGTACAAGAGGTTTGAGGTGGCCCCCATCAAGGCCTTCCAATTCCTGGTGGTCTCCATTCTCAAGAGGAGATAATCACTACCACACCACTAAATCAATCCCCAGGGAGAAGGGAGTAAGTCCAGGAGGTCTTCTCACCCAACAGCCTCCAAGCTGACAATCTGTACTGTGTTGAAAACTCTGCTCTTGGTAGACCTCCCTGGTGGTGCAGTGGGTTAGGTGCAGTGCCATGAGGCTATCCAGAGCCACTGCAGCATCGATTCAATACCTGGCCAGGGAGATTCCCACATGGTGCAGCAGACTTCCCCTGCCTCGCCCGCTGCCCCCTTCGGCAGTGTATTTCAGTTGATCTGCCTTTTCTGCTCCTGCTCTGTCTCTGGTGAATCCTCTCACTACCCTGCACCTTTGACCTGCACCCCAGCTTATATGCAGAAATAAATAAATCTTTTTTAAAAAAAGAACACTCTGACATTTGTACTAAGCTCAACACGATGCAACTTGTAGAAGGCATGGGTCATGGGGGGACAGCTTCAGGAAGGGGGTCCTTCTTATCTTTCTTTTTTTGTTCTTGATCCAAAGGTTTTTTTGTTTTAACTTTTTTTTTAATGGAGGTAACATTGGTTTGCAACACTGTACATGATTCAGAGGCACGGAGCACCCCCTTCAGATGTTCACCACACCACACCCATCACCAAGCACCCACGCTCCTCTAATACAGTCCATAGTGCCCCCTCCCCACTGTGCTCTTCCCTCTCCTCCTCCCTCTCCTCTTCTGGTGGTCTCAATTCTATGATCAGAGTTCTAGGGTTTGATTTGGTTTGGTTTTGTCTGATCCTTTGGTTTGTTTCTCTGTATCCCAGAGAAGTAAACCCATTTGGTATTTGCCTTTCTCATTCTGACTTATTTCCCTTAGATTAATCCACTCCAGTTCCATCCACATTGTCACAAATGACAGGATTTATTTTTTTGTAGAGCTGAGTAGTATTCCACTGAGTGTATAAAAGACATCTTTCTAATCCATTCATCTGTTCTTGAGCATTTAGAGTGTTTCCATAAGTTGGCTGTTGTAAATAGGACTGCAGTGACCATAAGGGTGGATATATCCCTTCAAATTTGTGTTTTTCTATTCTTTGGGTACATACCTATGAGTGGAATTGCTGGACATACGGTAGACTTTTTTATATATATTTTGAGAAATATCTATATTGTTTTCCAGAGGGGCTAGTCCAGCCTACATTCTCACCAACAGTGTAGAAATTTCCTTTTGGGTCTTTATGATATTGGCCATTCTCACATGTGTGAGATGTTATCTCATTGTGATTTTGATTTGCATTTTCCTGATGTTAAGTAATGATGGGCATTTATACCTGTGCCTATTGGCCCTCTGTATGTCTTCTTTGGAGAAGTTCCTCCTTAGCCCTTCTGCCCTTTTTTTCGATTGTACTATTTGTTTCCTTTTTGCTGAATTGTATTTGTTCTTCATATATCTTGGATATTAGCCCTTTGTCAGAGGTATGGTATGCAAATATTTTCTCCTATTTTGTGGGTGTCTTTTTGTTTTGGTCATAGTTTCTTTCATTGTGCACAAGCTTTTTACTTTGATGTAGTTCCATTTGTTTATATTCTTTTTTGTCTATCTTGCATTAGAGAAGAATCCACAAAGACATCACTGAAGTCACTGATGTGCATTGTTTTGCCTGTGTTTTCTTCTATGTAGTTTATGGTTTTATATGGCCTCCAAGTCTTTAATCCATCTTGAGTTAATATGGAAGGAATGGACACTGCTTCTGTGAGAAGTCATAAAAGCTTTTTTTCTGCTCTGTAGGGAACTTGTCCATTACCCAAGAACCCATGTCCCACTTCTATGAGGCCAGGCAAGAATCTTAGTGTACACAGTTTTCTCTCCCTCTCCCCTGACTTTCCCTCTCTTCCTCCCTCCTCCCCTCCTTCCTTTCTTCCTTCTTCTCTTTCTTCTTCCAAATTTATGTGTACTTTGAGTACCCATAAAAATTTTCTGTGAACTGGACCTGATCTGAGGCCTAAAATATGGGAAAATCTGATCCAAAAAAGTAAGAAAATCTACCAACAACCAAAATATAGAAATAAGTATATAGTCTCTATAGAATAATTAAATGTAGACTGGTTTTGTCTGTAAAATAAATCTCAATGGGTTAAAATTTTGAAGTATCTATTCAACAACTCCATAGTTAGATAAAGCTCTTCCGTTTTGCAAGATGTAACTCATTGCTCTAAAGATTTTGATGAAAAACATAAAGTCAGCAAGGACTCAGAATAAATGGATAAGCAGTATTAGTTCAGGCATAAAGGCAGCAGTGACAGGGGATACATATTTAAGTGTTGATCCACATGGTTGGATTTGAAAGAATATGTGTATATATGATCTATCTAAATTTATCTCTCCTTTTATTCTTTAAAGTTTCATCATTGGAGAAACAGTCCTTTGTCACACATATTGCTCAATTCCTGCATTTAACATGTAGCTATTTTTAAAACAATTAACAAAAGTGTCTAGAAAGCATGAGTATACCGAAAGTGATATAGAAGTGGGAGGTGAAATGCAACAAAGATCCATCCCCAAGGGTTCACTCTAGGGTGTTTTTTAATTAGGTTTCATTTTTTTGCAAATGAAAAGTAATTAAAATAGAAATCTAGTAGAGGCTTCCATCAAATATTAAAAAAAAATGAGCGTTCACAATGATATTTGATTAGCATTTTCATTACCAAGTTTCCTTTATCCTTGTCTACAAATGTCAGCATATAAACTGGGCCTCTTTGGTTTTGCTTTCTTTCATAGCTTCATGTTTTAAACCCAGAAAATCTGGCCATTAGAAATTTATTTTTAAAAGGATTAAGTGCTCTCCCAGGAGTCATCTTTAAACTTTTCCATCTATATTTTGATAAAATTTCACATGAAGTCAATAACAAATTAGAACATAAATATTTAAGCAGCTCAAAGATAAAGTGAGAGCTTCTCTCTTTCTCTCTTTTTTAAGTTGCTGGTAATGTGCCAGAGAGGAATTAAGGGTCTTGGGGAATATGTCAAAAGCCTTTGCTTGCGCAAATAAGAAAAACTCAGCAAAAGGTCAGTAATCCAAGAGAGGTTGGTGTCACCTTGGAGTTGATCTCATTCACTTTAGGAATCCCTAATACCCTCAAATAGCTTCTCTCCATCTTTTCCTAGAAGTCTTTAATGCAGGAGGAAGTGCACTAATAATTTTTCCATAGGGCTTTTGCCCCTAATGAAGGTTTCCTTTTAGAATGCTGCTATTTTTTTTTTAATATATAGAAAATTCTATTTATTTTCAAAGGGCACCTAAAGAAGAAAAGGTTCTTCACTTCAAAAGTAAATCAGATGAAACGAGGAACAGAGTATCCCATAACAAAAGAAACAAAGAGTCAGTGAAATGAATATATGTTAATATATGCAAAGACAATTTCAAAAAGTGATGAACTTAAACAGATAAACCCTGGAGGAAGCCACCCATTTGCTAACAGTCACTCCGAAAAGATAGTTTACTGAGATCACCTGTGCGTGGAGATTGTCTATCAAGGAATAAATCTTATCTGCTCTGTGTGCCAAGATAAGATCTTATGCCAGGGTTGATATTTCTTAGGCTTTCACAGCAATTGTAGATATCTGATTGCAAATCAGAATGTTTGTTCTACCTAATGAACAAAAACACTGGATTAGTCATAGCTAGTATCAAAAGTTGTTTTGTTTACAGCATGGTTTAGGCTTTAATGTTCTCTGAGCACTCAAAGAACATTCTCTAATGTCATATTTGTAGCACACGCAGATAGTTCCCGCTTTGTGTGAGCTGGAGGAAACTAACAAATTAAGTCTCCACCTGCCCTTGACTAACAGGAGCATCTCCACACTGTGTCCTGACTAATAGGCAAGCGTGGAGAGCGGTTCAGGAGGCAATGGTTTGTTCTGATGCTCTTCTATTTCATTAAAGATGGGAGAAGGCTTTCAGTGTCATATCATTAAAGGTGTATTTTCAGAGGTCACATCAGGAAGTTTTCATCTAGTCAAAGAATAATAACACAGAGAATACTGAATAGGGATGCCCAGCCAATGTCTGCAGTTCATCTCCGAGAGAGGGCAGAATGACTGCAATCCATTCATTCATTCATTCATTCATTCATTCATTCATTCATTCAAAGATATTATTAAGCAACTGCCAAGCAATGAACTTGATATTGCAGATGTAGCAACCCACAAGAGAAACACATTCCCTGACCACCTCCCTGTACATGCACATACCCGAGCTTATATTGTCCAGCTGTATGAAACTTGGGCACAAATGAACAGGAAGACAACAGTTTTTGTATCCAAATGTCAATTGTTCACAGAGAAAAGAGTATCTGCCTCATAGAAACCAGAATGTTAGCAACAAGAGAAAAAATTTAGGGCTACCACTTTGTTTCCAGAGGAAATGAACTAGATTCAGAAATGGTCAGACTCTAACATGGCAAATTTAGTGGTCAAGTCAAGTCTAAAACTCAGACTTCCCACTTCTTATCTGTGGTTTCTACATCATCCCACAGCGCTCCCCTCTTCCCCCCCCCCCCCCCCCCCCCCCCCCCCCCCCCCGCCCACCATTCATATTTTGCTTCGGAGAAATAGACGGTCTAATTTTTGAATGATGGTTACATAGATTACATCAAGATGTAGTTAATGATAAAAGCAAGACTTGAAGACATGCATACTTTAAATAACGCATTAGGCTTATCATTGATGATATCTTTAATTATGCCAAGGCAAAACTGGAGATGGTCTAATGGGAAATACAGATTACTTGTTAAAATTATTAACAGAGTTAATGTGCTTACATTTGTTTATGTGTACTGGAATCAGCCCAGATATTTGACTGCAATGACAATATGTGTAAAGATCAATTAAAAGTCATAGAGATGAGATATTGGATTTCCAGACCTTAATAGGATTTCATCTGCACTTGCTATATTATGTTATACAATTATAATTGAGCTTCCATCAAACCACGGAATCTGTCACCTCACCAATTTATTTTCCAAGCACTAATGAAACTTATTTCCTGTTGAGAATGCTTTTAAAAGCATAACCCTGAGGAAGCAAGGTGGCACAAGGGGTGATAGGCTTCCATTTACTTACCAAACCTAGGTTAAAAAAAAAAAAAATTGGACATAAGTAAAATGAAGTTGACAGCTTTAGGAGGGTCCTTAGCAGCCTTTTGTTCATATTATAAAGAACATGCAAGTGCTCTCAAAAGGAATTGTAAATAACACATACAATTCATGCTCACTTTAAGCCCTAACATCAGATTCAGAACTGATTCAGGACAGATTCTGATTCAGAATGACAGAACAATAATACTCTTTGGAAAGATTCATACGAGTCATGTGCCCTGCACACTGGCTGGTGACGACACAGCCCCCGGGGGACAGATGGACGACTTCCCTCAGTTCCGGGAGCGTCATGCCTTAGAGTCATTTACTTACAGATGGGCACAAGGGACACAGTCGATGAGGAGGCACAGTCATCACCAGGAGCCCTGCCTGACACGTGTCTGGCCAGCTCTGCTTCAGAACGTCCAGGAATGAGGCGTCCGTTTCCCTGAGAAATGGACAGAGAGACTGTCAGAAAGGTCTGCCTTGCGCCTGGCTGATCCTGCCTCCTCCTAACTTCAGTCCTGCCCTCCTAAGCAGGACACACCCAAGTAGCTCAGTTCAGGAAGTACTCCTACTGCACCCCGTGTGCCCCACAGCACATCAGACCACTGGAGCCCCAATCCCCTTCTCTAGAGCACGCCCTAATTCTACATCCTCACCCCTGGCTTTGGGGTGGAGAGTATCTGGACTGAGAAATCTTCACAGGTTTCTCCCAGTAGTAGGGTTCAGTGTCTGAGCTCCTAGAACACCATTACTTGCCTTGGTTTGTTGTGTCAACACAATATTTTAACATATGCATTCTAAGTTGGTCAGTCTTTCACAGGGAGATAGTCAACTTAACCAAAACATTTTAAAAACCAAGTTATCCTAAATATTTAAAAATCTCTCTCACATCTCTTCATTCTACCCCCCCTGACTAAATATGCTCAATTCTCTTGAAGAATCGATTTTCTATTTCGATTCTCAGTTCTCTCTCAGTTTCCTTGGGGACCCCTTACTTCCGGTGATCACCAAGATAATTTCTTCATCCCATAAGCCCCCATGCCCCAGGTCACTGCCATTTCTCACCTAGCCACTGGAGCCACTGCCTCAGGTGTCTCTCTGCCTCCAACCTTGCTCCCTTCCACTTACTGTAGTAACCTGTCTCAGTGATTTTTCCAGAATTTTACTCTCACCATGCCAACACCCTCAACAGCTCCCAATTACTCTGAGCATGAAGTTCAAACCCTTCATTTTCTCTACTCTAAACCCTCTGTATAAGCTGATCACTTCTTAGAGCTTCTCTCATCTCATCTCTCTCCAGTTTCTCCCTTGAAAATATTTAGCCCCTGGCATAGAAAACTTCTTTCAATTTCTACAAGAAGCTATAGTCTATCCTGCTGCCAGCTCTCTGCCTGTTGCTGTTTCCTGTGCATGAGACACTCTCTCCTAAGTCTTCACCAACACTCTACCTGGTTGGCACATGCTTGCGGTCGTGGCTCAGCTGGCACTTCCTCAAGGACATCTTCCCTGAGACTGAGGATGCCAGCCATGCACTCCAGGGCACCCGGCCGCTCCCCAGGCTCCCAGCTTAGTGCACATGTTCGGTACTTATAAGTAATTATGTATGATATTGTCTCTCTTCCTCACTAGAACATTGGCCTCTGAGGACAGAGTCTGTGCCGTCTCGTCACTGCTGAGCTCTCAGAGCTTAGCATGGTGCCTATCATGTGGCACATGGCTATAAATATTTTTGAAGGAAGAATGAAAGGAAGGGACAAGAACATGTCCTATCCCATTGAAAACACATCATCCAGAGTATGTATTCTGGAGCCCAGTATTCTAGAGGGATCTGCTAAGAAAGTGGGGCCAGGCAGTTCTCTGTCTGGGCCAGATGATGTTGTCCCAGGAAGGCAGAGTCCTTGGAAGCTTTGGTCATTCATTTGACAAAGAGGTAAGGATTACATTATACAAAGTTGGCATGTCATAAATATAGTTTGTAATTGTGGTGTAAGCCCAATTCCAGAGCCAGGATGTCCAGGTTCAAATCACAGTTCTAGCACTTAACTGTGTACAGTACTCATGTTACTTACGCTCTTTGGACCTCACTTTTCTCAGGTGTAAAATGGCAAAAATAACAAGAGCTTCCTACTAGTTGTGATAATTAGATTAATGCTCATCTATAAAGCACCTCAAATGAAGTCTGGCTTATAATAATACTTGAGAAGTGATTATTCTGAAACAATACAATAAAAAAGAAAAAGTAGCAGAAGGAGGAGGAGGAAAAGATGGAGGAGGAGAGTTGTGAATGCTAGGGGGTACCTCACACAGTGCCCTCCATAAACAGTAGGTTTTTTCTTTTGAGGAGCAGCGTAGCCAACTTCAAACATCAAATAGCACCTGCTAACTGATCTGTACTCAATGAATTACATCTACCATTATTATTTAATTTAGATATTATATTCATACCTTATTGTCTAGCTTTATCATTTGTATCATAAAATTTATGTTAACATTGTTTTATAATGTTATATTATAAAACATTTATATATTTCATTATTTAGTATGATACAGTGGTTGAATCACAATTACTATCTCATTTATTGTTCAGAACAATTTTCCTGCGACAAAATCAGCAGGTCTTATCATTCTCAGTTTTAAAATGAAGAAACCTAGACTCAAGCTTGAGGGCCCCAAGATGCTGGCACCAGGAAACAGCTCTAGATTCCATGCAAATCACCTTTCAGTTGACTTCATGACACAGCTGAGATACTGGACTCAGAGGGCTGTGAAAATCTCTCCCTAAATTCTCACAAACACCTCGAAAGGTGGGCGTTACTATCACTATTTTGCAGATGCAGAAACTGAGGCAGAGAGGTTCATGACTTTGCCAAGCCCCCCCCCACTACAGGCCAATTTCGGAGCCTGTGCTCTCGGGTCTGTGCTCACTAGTGGGCCCCAGAGCTGGCTGAGCTTCCTCAGGGTGTACAGGATGCTCCCACCACCCAGAGACTCCACCCAGGTCTGGAATTCCACTGGGAGTCCAGTGTTACACAGCTCCTCAATCTAACCACTGAGTCAGAGGGCAGGCGATGAGGCAAACTCTGCCTGCCTCACCATTTTGCCCAGGATGACCGTTCCTGTACCTCTATTGAACTACAATTCTTTAAAGTTGAATTGCCAGCAAGAATTGAAGTGGTATCTATTGAATTTCAGCAGAGCTCAATTCCCCTGACATGCACTATTTATTTAGGTTGAGTTTATCCTTCTCTCTCTTTAATCTATCAGTCAAAGCATCATCTGAAAAGAGACATTGCCGATAACTGAGGGTTTTATTTGCCTTAAAACTTCCCTTCCAGGCATGGGAATAGACATGCTCTTCGTGGTGGCTGAAAACCTCATAATATGCACAATTCTTGGAGTGGTCACGAGACTGTGAGTACCCTGTTTCTGTGGTGAGCTTAAAATGCTGGAATGGTGTGGGATGCATTGTTGAGGAGATTGCTTTCTGGCCTCCAATGACTTGGATTGATTTGGGAAGAGGACTGTGAGATTTAATAACACCATGGTTACAACTGTAGTTTAAACCCATCAACCACAAATGCATGTCTGACCGGAAAGAAAAAGGATCTGAGCGTTACATCCTCCTAAGCGGATCCTTCCATAGAGTAACATTGGAGAAGAGTGTAGCCCCGAGTGCTTAACTTTGCAATTCAAAAGAGTTGTGACTTCGCTCCCCTTATATAACATGGGCAGCTTTTCATTATGTTTATTTGATGCAGTGTTATTGAGGCAATATTTCATATGAATAATTCATCTCTACTCCAACTTTATCTAGCAAGTCAAAAGCAGAATCCTAAATTTCAAAACAGATCAAAGAGTTCCTTAAATAAATTGGAAATGCCTTGAGTTGCCTGCTTTTTGAATCTCCCCGTCTTGTCTATGCATTAAGCAAGCACTTACTATGGGCGGCTGGATACTAGAGTTATTAAATGTTCAGCGCTCTCCCTGCATTTTTTCCCGCACAGATGAGTTTTTGTGCCCCACTTTTGCACTGTTTCCTCTTGTTCTTATCCAGAAATTGAGTTCTATGAGATCAAATCACATCCCAGTAATTTTTTACATATTTTTAACTTTGGTTGTGCGTGCCTGACTCTCTGAGGCCGTCTCAGCCCTGATTACCTTCTGTTCCACTGGGCAGTCTGATGAACACAGCGGGCAGGCTGTGGTGAATAAAATCGAGCAATTACATTTGGATGCTCAAGACTGCCAGCTGCCTGGGGACGCCTCACCACAGCCTCTCCATTGTGGTTATCCTGCTTTCAGATCTTACCTAGTCATGCAAGAAAGTCGCCCTTCGAAATGATTGACACCCAAAGAATTGCTCTGGCTTTATCCAGCCACGGGAGCTGCAAACAAGAGTGGAGCAGTCAGAAAGAAAAATTAAACGTGGAAGAAAATAAAGTATTCAGAATCACTGAATCATACCGAAACATACTTTTTTTAAAAAATGGTCAATAGGAGAAAAATAAAAATAACTAGATCGCTAAGCCCTCTGAGAATACTGTCTTCCTAGATGAGTGTGTTGAAAGGGCCTTCAAGGCAATCATTTGACCTTCTTATTGCTTCTGAGATCACCTTTCCCAGCTGGAGTAGGTGGGCATTTGGGAGAAAGGGTGGCAGGGGCAGAGGAATGCAGCAAACACAGAAATCAGAGAAATCTCCCCTCAAATCTAGGCTCGGCCTCTTACTCGCTGGGGGCCATAGGCAACTTGCTGTACATTTCAGGATCCTGTGATAGAGGGATAATGCTGCCTACTTTACGAGATGCTGTTGGGAAAAGGGAAATAAGTGCACAGTAGGGGATAGTAACTCTTATTCCACCCCCTGGATTGACTTAACTCTTCAGAGCTACAAAGAGATTTTCTTCTAGCATCGTCTGCTGTTGCCTGATGGTCACGACCTGGTGAAGATGAAGGTAAATATTTGCTCCAAACTTCCTCTGTTAGTCACTTTGATCTCCATCATAGATCCTGTTGAGTTGTCTGCCCACCAGCAGGTTCCATCCCTTGTGAGTATAGTCTGCTTCCATGATGGAGACTTGACATGCTGGCTACTCATTTCCTATCATCCCTTACAGTTAAGCTTAAACAAAATGGCTGGGGACTTAAGGGTAGGAGTTTCTTCCCTGATTAAAGAAAGTAATGTGAGGAGAAAAACCTTTTTTTCTACACTCTACTCTTTCATGTTAGGTTACCCTTCAAGCCCCTGCTGTTATCTTAACTGAGGAGGAAACAGACAAAACACACTTGGACCCTCACTAACATGACAGCTAATGAACTAACCCTGCATTGACCTAGCACGTGTGAGATAAAGAAGCAGCATCATTTAAACCTCTCTCATTATTTATAACCACACGATCCAATCGTGTCTCCTTGCCCCTCCCCAGGATATTTTGAACAGTGATTTTCTGATGTTATTCAACATGGGTTCATCTTTATGAATATCACTAATTAACTTTCAGAGAGGTTGAGTATCTCATGAAATGTCACACAGCCAAGAAGCACTTGAAAAAGCCTGACATGCAAGTCTGTCTGCCTCAAAGGCCCATCTTTTCAGAGCACTGCTGTTATCGCATAGCTGTGGTTAGGTAGGAAATAGTTTAAGTAGGTTATGCTCCTTTTCTGTCTTTCCTTCCCATCTATATTCTGAGCTGCATAATCCCACAATCCCCAAGCTTTGACCTCCCCAAGCAAACTCATGTTCTGAGCCTTTCCCTTCATATTCCTCCTTCCCATCAAAATCTGCCTGTTCCGTATATCATACCCATAGGAATCCAATATGTTTTATAAGATTAAAGCTAAGAAAATCAGTTAAGCAAATCTCTTTCATTGGGATCCTGGCTTGGAGAATGCCTTCAGTGGAAGTTCTCAGTGCCCTCGTAGAGCAAAAGGTGAAAATGGTCCTTTTATACCACAGGATCAGATGCTTTCCTCATGCACAAAGGGCTGGTTCTGCCAACATCAGTGAACTGGGGTATGGTGCATGGCTAGAATTCATTTACTCTTGAATAGGTACCTGTTAACCACTTCACTTACTATGTCAGCACTATGCTAGGTAATAGGGAGATAGCACTAAACCAAAGGACCTCCTTCCATCAAATGTAAATTCTACTCGGGGGAGATCATTAAAAAATAAATACATGATATTTCAAGTGGTGAAAACCTCTATAAATAAAAACAAATCATGCTAAGAGTTCAGATTGCTGTGTCATTGGCACTAATCAGGACACACCCTATAAAGGAAGGGATGTAAATATTAACAATATGACAACGTGAAAGGCGTGGGAAAGTAAATCAGGAGACAAATGATGTAGGAGCTGTAAGAGGGTTGCTGCTCTCTTCTCCCAATGTGGGGAATCAAGAAATACTGCTTAAACTTGATTGAACAAAAAAAAGGAATTTAATTATATTATTTAAAGTCACAAAGGTGATCAATCCACGAACTAAGAGTCCTGGAAAGGAAAGGGAAGAGAAGGACAATGTAAGTGAGCTAAATCCTCATTTTTCATTTCTAAGAGTCAATAGAAACTGCTTAATTGGAAAAAAAGGTTTTATCTCATATGCTAACTTGCACTGATCCACGGTGGCTGCCTGGGGCTCTCCTGAGTAGAACTCCACACAAGCCCAGCTCTTTGAGAAAATGTGCTGTGATCAATTAATTAGTGCTGTCTGCCATAGGTACAGAAGGGATCAATGACAGTACATAGGCTAAGAACTGTCATCTCCACTTGGAGCAACACTAGGTCACCTGGGTAGGAGATGGCCAAGGGCAAGGAGGAAGCACCAGCAGCAGGAAGAATAGGTGATGTCAGACTCCAGAAGGGGCTGCAGGATGGTGAGGGGCATAGTGAGAGGATGGATCTTCATGTCATACCTTAGTTTGGATTGATAACTTTCTGAAATGTACAAAGGAGCTGAGCTATGGAGAGACTGGCAGAAAAAAGTTGGCATCTCTAATGTCGGAGTTGGGCGCATTGGGTCTGGAATCCTGCTTTTCCCAAGTCTTAGAGGAGAATTTAAGCCAAAGTAACTAAAACATGCACCTCCTTTGGCTAGATTGTATCCATTTATAGTGACTCATTTATAGTCAGAGAAATGTATTTTAGGTATTGGAAACCTTTGGTGGAGAAAAGTTATCGTTGGTCCAATAAAGCCTTCCCTGCTGTACCAATTACCTAAACAGAGGAAGCCCAGATACCAGAGTCCCAGCTGTACTATCATGCCAAATCCTAGGAATACAAACAAAGCTTGAAATCTTGTCTCTAATTAAATCATGTGGAGTCTGGTGACTTTGCTGGCCTCCTGCTCAGCAGAACACCATGTGAAGCTCTGGGCAAACTCCCTTGGCGGCTAATGTCTCTAATAAAGACACAACCCCCAGCCTGTGTCTGTGCCCCCAGGACTGGCACCTAATGAAGAGGATAGGAACTCTGTGGTAATCAGAAGGGCACAGCTAGAGACTTGCCTGCTCACTAAATGGAGCAGGAGTGAAACTCCATATTCCTTCAGCAGCCTAATTCCTTCTCTACCTTCCTGAGAAGTTCCCAGACTGTTGCAAGGAACCCTACACAAGAGTTCTCATTCACGTGCCAGCACTGTTCTGTTTATTTACTTGTTCAACTAATACTCCGGCCAGCTCTGAATGGTGGATGACCCAGGTACTCCCACTCCAGTACCTGAGGCTCAACCAGCAGCAGCATTTGCTCTATAGAGTTAATTCCAGCTGGTTTGGGCTGCTTCCAGTGTGGCCAGACAGGTTTCCCCAATGTTGAGCACCCCATTTTTCATGTGGGATGATTTAGAGGAGCCGTGCCCTCAAACACCTCTCCCATTTGGTCCAGGAACCCTAAACTTAAAAACACATCCCTCTTAGATTAAAATGCCCCTACAGAAATGTCACAATTATCCATCAATAATATCTTATCATGACATGTCCAGATGAAAGCCTACTGTATGCCATGAGCCACAGTAGGTGCCTTGAATAGACTCTTTAATCCTTAAAATATTTTAGCTGGGTTTGCCCATTCAAAACACACACACACACACACACACACACACACACACACACACACACACACACACACACACCCCTATTCTTTATCTTTCCACCCCAAGCCAGGTCAAGAACACTTGGTTTGGAATAGAGTTGCTGAAAACCTCCTACCTCCTGGCAACAGGGCAACAGGCCTGGCAACAAGCCTCTGGCCTGTGATTGGTAGAAAAATCACCCTATTAAAGATGTTCATGGCCCTATCTACAGAATCTGTATATGTTACCTTACCTGGAAAATAGATTTTACAGATGTGATAAAGTCAATGACCTTGAGATGAGATAATCCTGGATTGCCCAGGTGAGTCAGATGGAATCACAAGGGTCCTTAAAAGTTAAAGAGGGAAGCAAGGGGGTAAAAGTGCAAGAGGAACTGTAATGATGGAGGAAGCAAGCTCAAAGAATTACAGAGCTATCTGCAGACACCATGCTGACTTTGAAAATGGGGGTGGGAGCCACTAACTAGGTCACTAACTAGGATATCAGGCTCCAGAAGGAACCAGCCTTACCAAGAGTTTTACTTTAGCCCTATGAGACAAAGAGGAACTTCTGACCTTTAGAAATGTAAGATAATAAGTGCATGTTGTTTAAAACCATTAATTTGGTGGTTTGTTACAGCAGCAATTTGAAGCTAATACACCTACCGTAGCACAGCCTCCTGACCCAGCTGCTGGGCACCTCCCTGCCTTGGCTTGCTATGCTGGCCACACAGAGATAAGAAGTCACTGTGGCTTCTAAAGCCTATATCCCTTGAGCAAAGAAACAAGTCCCAAAACTGATGTGCACAGCCTCTTCACAGCAAAGCTGTCCAACTCTGTGACCCAGTCATTATCCATCATGGGCCAAACCAACCATGACTGCGTACTAGATAACTACCCGCTCTATTAACTGGGAAATGACTTCTCAGCAACCTAAAGGATTTCACAGTCATCAGATTACTAATCCAGTACTGGGAAAGCTAAAATTCTTCACTAGATAGTCAATTAGGCAGAGGACATAGAACAATAATTTTTTTCTTGCAATTTCTACATCCCCTAGATTTGTTTCATGTGTTAAACAATATAACAGGTGAATTTCCAGATTTCCAAAGTTCATGTTTTGAAAGATTATAAAGAGCACCTAATGGCATCTAACCCATAGGACACCTCCTGGAGTGGACTCAGGTCCTCTCTACCCCCTTTCCATTGCTAAAACAAGTGGCAAAGTAGGGAGATGCCATAGACTGAATTTCATCCTCCTCCCCATATGTCAAAGCCTTAATCCCTTATCTAGCTCCTAGAATGTGATGATATTTGGAGAAAGGGTCTTTTAAGAGGTAAATGAGTTCAAATAAATCATTAAAATAGACCCTAATCCAATATGACTTGTGCCCTTGGACATAGTGAGACTCAGTGAAAGAGCTTGTGGAGATGCGAGTGAAGACAGTCATCTTTAAGCCAGGGAGGCGGGGGTGGCCTAAGGAAAAGAACCCGCCAATACCTTGATCTTGGACTTCTAGTCTCCAGAAGGTGAAAAAATAACCCCCTGTTGTCTAACTCACACAGTCTGTGGCGCTGTCATGGCGTCCCTGGCAACTGACACAGGGCGGTTATCTCTATCAGCACCCTAGAAATTGCACTAGAGATTTCTCTACTAGGCAAATAGCCAGAATGAATGTACTAAGATCTTGTTTCTAATATATTCAACTCTTTTGTAAAAGCAGCAAATTGGTATCTTATAGTCTGTTCATTACACCGACTAATTAGGTGAAAAGAACTAATATTTTTCAGGTCCCTGCTACTCACCAGACACTGTAATAGGCTCTAACATGTGTTACCTCATTTAATCCTCACCAGATATATTGTTGATCCTTTAAAAACAAACAAAAACACAGATAAGGAAATGAAGCCTTAAAGCAGATAAATAACCTGCCTGAAGCCACATGGATAATTAATATCTAGTTAATGCATTTCTCCAAAATTTTGCATAGCTTTTCCACACAGCTGCACACTATCTTTGTACTGCAAGGGGAGAGGTTTCCCAAGAAGGGATGGAGATTAATGGGGGCTCTAGTCTGCTTTGCGCTTATAAACTATTCCTGGGGAGGAGGCAAGGAGGATGAGAAAAGAGAAGCATCCTTTCTCATGTACACAGAGGAAGCGAAACTCTGGCTGCCTATCGAGAGGGTGCGCGCATCATTTCCCCTCCCCTGGTAATGCCTCTGATGCCAGGGCTGCTTCAGGAGTGTGATAAACAAGTTGTAATATATTAGCACGAACAGTTGCTGCGTGCTCCTGTAACTGGCAGAATTCCTGAGAAATGGTTTTTATGGCACCGATCTCCTTGGAGACCTTAAGTAACAGCCTAAAATGTATGGTACAGAGATCACAGGGTTTATTACTTTAGTTTCAGCCTGGTGTTCTGCAATTTATAGTTTTCCTGATAAATTGGGATCCATTCAGCTGGTACATATGTGGGACGGTGGAATTGTTTCTTCTGCGTTGAAGGACTGGAAATGGGCAGATGCCTTGATTGGGTAATAATGGCGCCAGCCCAAGCTGTGCGTGTCACACATGGCCCAGACTGTGCATTTGGGCTAATTTTAAAGAGAAATGAGCTCCCACAATGGGGCTACACCCCTCCCCCCATTTCCCCAAACCGTCTAATCCCAGAGGAGCCAGGCGCTAAGGTTGGTCTTCTCGTACCCTCACCAGAACCTAGCTGAATTCAGCATTTCATACCTGGCACCCAAAGTCTGCATATCATACTCCCCTTTTGGGAGTTGGGGGTGAGGAATGGTGGAGGAGTCTCTAAAATTTTGGAAATTATAATTACATTTCAGAAACTAGTAGAGCGATGGCTTTTTACACAGACCCTTGAAGTATCCTACTCACTGTTTTCCATGGATTAAGCTAAAATAAAATCAGCTTTTAGTGGCTATGGCTGCCCTATATATACTTAATTAGTTTGATATTGTTATAAATCCGACTTTACAGACCATAAAGAAAGAACACTTGACAGAAAGCAGTGAGTTTGTGTTCCTGACTTTCAGCCAGTTGCTCAGATGATTGGATTCTTCTTAAAAATATATATTTTTTAGTTAAGAAAGGGACATCAATTTAATTTTTTTTGTTTTTGTTTGAGTTTTGGCTTTTATTTATTTTTTTTTAAAGGCATGCTAGTATGCAAGAACAGTAACTTTCCTTCCATGGAAAGTCTGGTATAGATTTTAACATTTGGACACTGGAGTCCTTTCAGATCCCATCTGGCTGTTAATCTGCAACGGATGAAGGATTTACACAAAGAGTCTCCACTCTGAAGTGTCATTAAGTTCCATTGGGTCAATAATTCCTGAAAACGAATTTAAACAACAAAGCTCAATAATTCTATAGACATCGTTAGCCTGTTTCTTTGCAGGGAAAAAAGAAATGGGCCTGATGTGAAAAGTCTGGAAAATGTTCAGAAGAAACCACCTCTCCCACACCCTATGTCATGAATTCTAGATCTTCCTTTGAGCTCAGAAGGTACTCAATTTTCTTTTTTTTCAAAGATTTATTTATTTATGCATACAAGAACTGGGGTGTAGGCCAGAGGTGGGGGGTGGTGAGAGGATTCACCAGAGACAGAGTGGGGAGCAGAACAGGCAGATCTGCTGAAGTACACTGCTAAGGGGAGCAGCAGGCGAGACAGGAGAGGTCTGCTGCGCCATGTGGGAAGCTCCTTGGCCAGGGATTGAACTTGTGCTGCAGTGGCTCTGGGTAGCTTCATAGTGCTATGACTTAACCCGTTGCACCACCAGGGAAGCCCAAGGTGCCCAATTTTCTGTAGTTCCAAATGTCTTCCAATGTGTGAATGCACTGGGCAGCTCGGTCCTAGGGACCCAACTTCCTTCCTAATGGGTCTGGTCCTAAGATAAGTTAACACCCCCTCATGATATCACTGCACTCCCTGGAAAGGAGGAATAAGTGAACACCCAGCACTGTTGGAGAGCAGCAGAACCATCCAGAGCCAGTCTGGTTAACGTCCATGCTGGTCAGGTACAAGGTCATGAGCTCCCTCACAGGGGATTTATCAAGGACCAAGCTAATTATTTTTGATAATGGAAAGACAACCCAGGTTGCTTACTTTTTCAATAATCTATAACAAGATTCTCAATGGTCTTGTCTCCTGAAAAAGATGCCTCTGGAAATGAGTCCTCTAAAGCAAAGGCGCCACATCAGTGGTCATTCAAAAGAGAGCGGAAGGGGGAAGTGACAAGATAAGGGCAGAAAGATGCAGTGATTGTTCCAAAGAGATTGTCCAGCATACTAGACCTCCTCATTCCCAAAACAATGCCAGGAGGTAGGAATTGTTGAATTATTCCCATTTTATGTGATACTTTGACAAAATGACTTAATCCAAGATCCACAAGTGCTGAGTAATGGCAACAGCATTTGAAATCAGGAAATCTGCCTCTAATAAGTTCATTTTAAGTAGGAGAGTATTCCCTTTAGTGAAGAAACCAAACTTTGGTGGAGCTCATAAAGTTCACAGACCAACCTGGGCCCCAACTTTGGGAGCATAATCATCACTCTCTAGGGACTGCCTATGGAGTAATGTATAAACACCCACGCAGACATCAAGACCTACCAACATACGTACACACGAGAAAGTACCCATTCAAAGCTCTAGCATCTTACAGCTGAAAGCTAGCTGACTTCAAATGGCCATTTTAACTTTGTGGTGGGACCATCGAAAGTGAGCTCACTTCTTTAAAAACACCCTCCTCTGTGATATTTTTAATAACCTTCCCACCCCTTCTTTGCCCTCAGTACCCGTTATCCCTCAATGGCTAATCCCTTCCGCTTGTCACTGGTTCTTCTTGCTCTGAACACTTCCAATTACTGTGTTGTTAACTGGAATAAAACAACCTGACAGACCTTCCAGAGAAAGCCCAAAGAAATGGCAATCGCTGCTGCAAGCAAGAGGTGGCTTCATCTTAAAAGAAAACAAATCAAAACCTTGCAAGCCACACACACTGATTACTTCTCTTACAGGAAAGCCAGCCATCCAT
>PVIJ01014845.1:0-38949 GCA_004024925.1 Scalopus aquaticus
TTTAAATAAACTCAGGGTTCATTACTAGTTATTTTGAGCATAGCTTTTCCACTCCTAAAATCTTATTCAAGCCCTCATTGGATGGATTTTCTTTTTCATAAAGGTTCAGGAGTCCTGTATTTCTTAAGTTTTATATGTCTGTTATACTTGACATTTTAGTTGGGTATACTATTTATTGGATATGCACCATTAAAAATAACTGAATAAATATTTCTTTGTTCCTGGCATTGAATGTGGTTCTGGATAAGATGAAGTCTAACTTTTATTCTTTGTAGGTGATTTCTTTTTCTTCTTATCTGAAAGCTTAGAGATATATTTTCCCTTGAGTTTTAGTAGTTTAATTATGATTTATCTGATTGTTGATCATTTTGTGTATCATTTTCTTGAAATTTGGTGAACTCTTCTCCTCTGCAGACTTTTTCCCTTCATTTTGAAGACTGTTTTGGTAGAGTATGTTTAAATATATTTTCAGTTGCGTTTTGTGTAAGAATAAAATATTGTTGTCTTTATCTTCTATAAAAGATGATGTAATTTAATTTATTTGTCTTTTTTAAGTGCTTGTATGATAATGTCAATCTATTGCTCTGTTAGTAATTCAGTTTTTAATGTGGAACTTTTTTTTTTATTTTTCAGTTTAGAATGTTATTTTAGTGTTTGCTGCCTTTCACCTGCTTTTGCAATCCAGTCCACTTTTTTTTTTATCCTGTTTGGGGTGGTATAGGCCTCTTGAATCTGTTTATATTCATTAAATTGGTATGTTTGCCCACATTACTTGTTCATATACTTTTCCGTGCAAACTCTTCTTCAATTTATGTTGTTACAATGACACATACACTAGAATTTTTGATACTGTCTCACAGGTCCCTGAGATTCTTCACTTTTTTTTCCCAGTTATTTAGCTTGGATAATTTAGCTTGTTTTCCTCTATCTTCAAGTACTGAATTTTTTTTTTGTTTTCTGGGTTCCGCTGTTGATACCATCCAGTGAATTTTATTTTTCACATATTGTATTTTTCCGTTCTAAAATTTCAAAATATTTGTTTTCTATTACTTCCCTGAGAACTTCAACTTTACTTTTATTTCACTTTGTGTTTAACTTTACCTCAAGAAACATGTTTAAACTAGTGACTTTAACATTTTTGTTTGATAATTCCAGCATTTAGACCATCTTGGTTTTGTTATCTATTGATGATCTTTTCCATTGAGTATTGGTAACATTTCTTCTTTATATAATGAGTACTTCTTGGGTTAAATCCTAGATATTTTAAACTTTATATTTCTTTGCTATTAAATGCTATTGTGTTATAATCTCAAAAAAAATGTTGGTATTTCTTTGTTTTAGTCAGAAAGCAACCTCATTACTTTGAGATAACACATTCTGCCTTGCTTCTGTGAGTTCCAATCTTAGTTTAGTTTTCAAACTTTTACCATTCTCCTTTGAACTGTTGTGTGCATATACCAAGCTAGAGCAAGTGTAAAATCTGGGTAGTGGTTATAGTCTTAGTTTACTTTTCTAAGGTCTTACTAAGTTGCATTGGATATGTCCAGAATATGAACAGTTCAATGGTGAACTAGAAACTTTAAGGTTTTGTGTACAAAATTAAAAAAAAAATCCTTTTCTACTATGGAATTCCCTCTGTACTTTCAGTCTTTAAGGGTCCCTTTGCTCAAGTTTTCATTTCAGAAATTTGGATTAGAAATAAAAAGCAGAATTTTAGCTTTCCACATTGCTGTTCTATCACAGAGCTCTGTAACTGGGGCCTGCATTTTGGGCAAAACCACAAGTATGGAGAAACAGACCCGGAAACTTACCTGTTGGTAGTTAGCTTCTCTTTAATAAACCTGCGTGTGTGTGTGTGTGTGTGTGTGTGTGTGTGTGTACTTTTCTGAAGCGTTGGATAGCTGTTTCTTATTTTTGTGTGGATTTTTTAGTTGTAATCATTGGAAGAGATAGGTTATAATGGACTTATCCAATCATGGTGGAAGCAGAGCTCTCATTCAGCTGAATTCCACCTAATTCAGTCCCCCACCTCCTTTTTTTATTAAAGTCTTAGTTTTATTAACTTTTCTAATACCATGAATTTATTATTTTTTTCTAGTTCCTTGAACTGCTGAATTCTCCCCCCGCCCCCGCAATATGCTGTCTTCCTTCCTTGTTGTTTCTAGCAGATCTGCATATTTGCCATGTTTTTTCTTTTTTCTCTGCTAATGTTTGAGTGACTCTGAGAATATACAGTATGGGTGGTTTCTTAATTATCTTTCCATTTTCTATAATACTGGTCGCTTTTAGCCTCAGAGTTCAGTTTGAAATGAACATAGTCTGTATGTTATACATGTTTTGTAGTTTAAGAAATTGCAAAGGAAAGTAAATGGGTCGAATGAGAAGCAGGATATGATCTTTGTTAGATTATTCATTTTCAGTTTTCTCATCTGACATTCTGTGACAGAAAAATCTATCTGAATTTACTTTTGGATTTTGGATCAGTTCTTAAATCTAATGTGTAGTCTTGAAATGTTTATACCCATTAGTCTTTTCTCACTTGTTATTTTTCTATTTCACCTATTTTTTTCCTTTTGAGTAATCCATTGCTCAGTCAGAAGAAGAAGATACAAATGTCAATATGAAATTTGTTCATTGGTGAAAATTCTTAGAATTTTGTGGATTTACCAACATAATTACTGGTAACTTATAGTGTTATTGGAGGTGAACTGTGTACACCTCTGGTTCACACCAGAAACTTCTGTCCTTATTGACCCCAGTTTCTAAATTTTATTGCTTTCACATGCCTTGACTTGTTTAGTTTTTTTTAATGACATTTACTATTTTAAAAGCTTTTTAAAAAATTTATTTATTTATGTATAGAAAAACTGTGTAGACCTTTGGTGTAGGGGTGGTGAGAGGTTTCAACAGAGACAGAGAGAGGAGCAGAACAGGTGGATTGACTGAAATGCACTGTTGAGGGGAGCAGCGGGCGAGGCAGGAGAGGTCTGCCGCACCACGTGGGATTCTCCCTGGCCGGGCGTTGAACTCGCATTGCAGCTGCCGACAGCTCCACAGCGCAGCACTTAACCGCTGCGCCACCAGGGAGTTCCTGATGTGATGTCTTGATGAAAACGTTCACCATGTTCATCACTAACCATCCCACAGTGTTCAGGGAAGAAATCCAGATGGGAATGAAGGTAGTGGATCTTTAGAGACATATTGCAGCCAAGTTTCTGATAGTGCATCAGCATGTCTTCTGCTAGTTCCTTGTAGTTTTCTGCCCTAACATTGCCAAGAAAGTTTGTAGACACTAGGCGAAAAGCATTCCATGCTTGTTTTGCATCACCCTGCAGCAAGTTGTTGAACTGGTCATCTTTGAAGAGTTCTCAAATCTGAGGATCCACAAAAACTCCCTCTTTAATCTTTGCTTCACTGAGTCGAGGAAATTTTTCATGCAGGTATTGGAAAGCTGGTGAGGTCTGGTCCATGGCTTTCACAAAATTCTTCATCAGACCTAGTTTGATGTGAAGGGGTGGTAGCAGGGTTTTGTGAGCCTCAACCAGAGATGGATGCTGGATATTCTCTCCACTGCTACATTTTGTCTGAGAGTCCATTCCTTCCACAGTAGTGCAATTCACTTGGTCAGCTATTCCACTCACATAAGAAACACAAGTATTTTGTATATCCCTGCTGCAGTCCCATTAAAAGGGCAAGTAGCTTCAAATCACCCCAGATGTGCCAGCTGTACTTGTTATACTCAATGGAATTCAGTAGCTTCTCTAAGTTATTGTATGTCTCTTTCACGTGGACAGCATGTGCTACTGGAATAGATGTAAGATGGTTTCAATTGTGCAAAAGGACAGCCTGAAGACTCAGTTTTGAAGAATCTAGAAATAGTCTCCATTCTTGTGGGCCATTGGTGATTTCTAAGGCATTCATGAAGCCCTCAATATCGGAACAGAATACCAGAGTACTTTCCTTTCTGAAGAAAGGCTCCAACTGCTGGTGGTGCTTTTGATATAAAGTAATCGTGACATAATCTTTTAGAAGATTCCATTGTTGGAATCTTGATGATGCAATCAACGCTGGATGATGTGTGCATGATGGTATTATGCAATGTGATGTAATATTACATCATTCTAGGCTGATTTAGTATGTTGTTGCAGTCCTATAGGATAAATTTACATGGTGAAACATATAAAATTATATGAAATATTTTCAAAACGAGAGCTAATAAAACATTTTCAGGTTTATATTCATGTTCAGCACACCAAGATACTACAGATTAGGCCCTTTTTAAGTCAGTAATGATCTCAATGTTGACCAGTGTTGTTGTACCACTCACTGACACTGTGTCTTTTACTGTGTATGTGTATTCATCCCTCATCTAGCCTAAAGGCTCTTTGAATGTAGAGATCTGTGTATTTATTTATTTCCTCAGAATAGTATCTGAGATGTGTACTTAATTAACAAATCAACATCTCCTATATTTATCTGTTTTCATGTTGGTTACCCAACTCAGAGTAGATATCTTTTCACAAACCATGGAAATGTACTCCTGAAAGTGGAGCTACCCTTTGTAGATTAGGTAACTCTACTTTACAGGATTAGATTAGGTAACTCCACTTTTTAAAGAATTTACAAAATTCTTTAAAATATAATGAGATAATGACTGTGAAAGTGCTTTATAAACTATAAAGTGCTCTAATGATTTAAGACTGTGATATAGTCATCAATCATGTCACCTATTCCACTAATAGTCAGTGGTCAAGTCAGGGGACAGACTTTCTTCACTGCTGCCTTATCCCACTCTTATCCTGACCTTGGCACTCTGTCGGTAGTGACCTTGAACAAGATAATATGACAGTCACTGGTGACTCACCATAGACTTAACCTGACTGTGTTAGTAGCACTCAGACAGCAATAGGTAATTCCTTGTTTCTTTCACATTGCCTCTGTGAGAAAAGATTCTATTTTTGAGAAGTCTTGAATCTAGTTTTATAAACTGTACTATGGATCCCTCCCTCCCACCAGACTATTCCCTTTGCCTAAAAACCAATACTGTATGTTCCAAATTTGAGCTCTTGCCTAAAAACCAATACTGTATGTTCCAAATTTGAGCTCATGGACTACTTTTACTTCTCTGGAATAGTCTTCCATTAAATCCTTCAAATAAAATTCTTTTTTAAAAAAACATTTATTTATACATACAAAATAGGGTACAGACCAGAGGCGTGGGACTAGAGGGTTCACCAGAGACGAAGTGGGGAAGCAGAACAAGCAGATCAATGGAAACACACTGCTGAGGGGAGCAGCGGGCAAAGCAGGAGAGGTCTGCTGCACCATGTGGGAATCTCCCTGGCCGGACGTTGAACTCGCGTTGCCACTGCCGACAGCTCTACAGCGCAGCGCCTAACTGCTGCGCCACGGGGGAGGCCCTCAACTAAAATTCTTAAACAGTGATTTGGTCTTATGTCTGTATATTCTCTGAAAAACTTCTCTTGCTGAGAAGAGAGAAGTAAGAATGATGGAGCTGGATGAGTTTGAACGAATTTGGATTTTTTATTTTGGATGTGATTTTCATATGTGTGTATTCTGCTTCTTTGTATTAGCTGTAAGGCCCTTAGTGATAGGAGTAATGATTAAAACTGTTTTGGAAATATGGAGGATGAAGGAGGACATGAGCAATACTGATAGAATTATAAATGGGAGAAGAATAGTAATAGGGAATTGCTGACCAAATGCAGCAATACAAAATTGCAAGAGCATGACCCTGGAGTTTGATCAATTGTAGCTGGATGACTTTGGGTAAGTTATTTCACTGTTGTAGGTCACAATTCCAGTTTGGAGGAAATAAGAGTATTTGGCTCCTAGGGCTGTTGATAATGAATAGAAAGTGTTTATAATAGTCCTTAGAACATACCATAGGCAAAAAAAGTTATCTGCTATCATTATCACCATTGTTTCACTGTTAATTCTTCCTTGAAGCTTCATCTAGGTAAGCCCAGGACAAATAATGAAAGTATAAAACTTACATTACTTGAAGTAAGAATAGGAAATTTACTATGGCAAAAGTCAACATAGGCTAAGGATAAAAAAATTACTTTTTATGGTCACCATTCAAAAGTGTTATACAAGTTATCTAATTTAATACTCATAAAAAGCACTTTGAGATGGTACTAGGTTAGCCCCATTTATAAAGGAGGAAACTGAGTTGCTGAGGGTTTAAGCAACTTGCCTAGGGTCACAAAACTAGTAAGCATTTGAGCCAAAAGGTACATCTGACAGAGTTTTACTTTTAGTCAGTGGGGGACACAGGCCATTTGATACGCAAGAGAGCCAGAGTACATTTTTGGTAAAATTAAATGTTTGGTAAATACCCTCACATTTAAGTTCATGATCAAAAGGGAAACTTTGAAATTTGTTCTCTTGTGAGCAAGAGAATCTAGAGACACATGGAACCAAGACACAAGCCAGGGTCTTGATTTAAGACATGAAGAATTAGCCAGGAAGTAAAAAAGTAATGGTTGGGTACAATGGATGGTGGGTGGGTGGGGGAAGTGATGCAAAGAATGATAGGCAGGTTATTTAGGACAGCCAGACACAATTCCCTTCTTGCTATCTACTAGGTTGGTGACTTAGCCAAGTTTTTTCAGCTTGGGCATTGGGTCTTGATATCCATAGTGGTAGAAAGAATGATGAATGTCTCCTCAGGATTCTGAAACTCTCAATTCTTTTTCATTGTCCACTCTGATGTTGAAAATTATCCACATTCCATTTGCTTCACACTAATTTTCTTTCTATTTAGTACTTTGCACATTAATCATTCATACCTTTGCCCCTGTTGTTTGGGGTGTAATATGGGTACACTTTATGACTTAGGTAAGATTAATCTAGGAGATAATTTGTGCTATCTCCTGGAATTCTCAAAACTCTAACAAATGCCCTGAATTTATTGGGCACACAACAAGTGTTTTCACATTGATGACAATGCCATACGGGGTCAAAAGCCACCTGGAATTGAATGCAGCAAGTGTGAGGAAAACGCCATAAAATGAGTCCTCAATAGCTTTATAAGAGGATCTTCTTCTTTAAAAAAAAATGTATTGGGTTATGTGCTGAGAAAACTGTAAATGAGGGTGAGATGATCCCTGCCTTCAAGAAACTTACTGACAAGGGCCTGAGTAAACCCATCATGGAATCTGGACATCCAGGGCTGAGAAGCCTTGATAGTTACTGAGTACAACTCTCCGCACACACGCGTTGGATCCCCATTACAACATCCTCGCCAAGTGGTTGCCTGGCAACTTCTTGAACCCTTCAGTGACTGTGCTCTCACTGCTGCTCTTCTATCCAGGATAGAATGATGAACTCTCAACTTTGTGCAGGAGGAAGTGTCTTTCTTGTTCAAGAGAAACATCTTTTCTAGACTGAGGAAACACCATGGTGATTTTCTTAGAAACATGGGCTTGGTGTGTGGAGGTATTTGGAAATGGACCTCAAAGATCTTTGTAGGATTAAAGTCACAGAAATACGGGAGTGAAGGGCATGCTGGAGGAAGGCCACATGGACTGGCTGACCATTTAGCAGTGGCAGGTTAGAAGTGGGTACCTGTGAAATTCTTAGACTGGGATTTTAATTGGAGGAACTTAAACTTCTGCATTTGGAACACAGTGGCCCTACTGGATGTTATAATCCTATAGCCAGTGTGTTGAGTAAATCACTGTGAGAGTCATAACCCCTAATCCATACGCTTTATACTCACCTAGAAAAGGACCCTCACCCATGGATTTTCTCCTGCTCAGAGACACAGTTAAAACCGATATTACAAAGGGCCCTCTGCTGGCCTGACTTCCAAGTAGATCTGTTTTATATGCATGATAACCTTAAGAGGAAGCTGTGTCCATCTGCCCCACCTGCCAGAATCTTAAATCCTCCTAACACCGCCTCTACTATTGGACATGTGGTGAGTGGCTTAAAACCTTAAGAGAGAAAACATCCTGATATTTTGGGTGTGGAAGGTGGGGGACAGTAATAAATAGGTCTTTGCCTGTTATTGTCTTCCTCTATGATAATGAACCCATCACTAGCATAGGAATTTAATGCAGTGATTTTTTCCAAAGCCATCCAGTCCCAAGACTGCCCTGCCTGAAAATGTAAATATACTTCCTGGGGACAGATTTGCATTTTTTGGTGAAAGAAATTCATATATATGGCAAAGATGCCTCTGTAATTATAGAAAGTTTATTTCTGTCCCCAGATGTCAGCAATCAAATTCCACATAAATATATTTTGTGTAAATCTGTCGGCAGCTGGTCTCCATTCAGGTTTCTGGAGATATTAGCCTGTCTTTGAGTTTATGACAAAGTTAAAAATTATTCATTAAACTGACCTGCAGTATATTCAGTAACTGGAAAATTGCCTTGCAGTTCTATTTGGTTTGTAGATGTGATCACAAGTAAATTTTTAACTTAATTAATTGGCCGTTTCTGTTGACAAGAAATTTATGTGGTAATAATTTGCTCGAAATAGATGCCGACTGTAGGAAATGAGATATCCATCATAGGCTTGTGTTCCACCAGCTGCACAGTGGCTATTATGAAAGTATTTCAGCCTGCGCCGACCCCAGTGTTTGTGCAGTCAAGATTATATATACCCACGATCCATAGCCTGCCAGAGAGGCGCTGGTGGAGGTCTATGATAACAAAGACTTTGTGATTTATGGCTTGCTGTGAAAGCAGAGCTTGATGAGATTAAACAATTTCATAGCACAAGTGTTTCTCAAGACCTGATTTGTAGTTGCAAGCTGATGGTAAATCACATTTATATATCTGCAAGCGTGCTCAGCAGAGGACTGCAATTACAGTTTAAGACAGCTACTTTTTATTTAATTTTTATCCTGGTTTTGTCTCTTTTATATCCCCTTCGTCTGCAAACCATTCACCTTCACAAGTCCTTTCCTGGTTAGAAGGCCAAAGATTGAAGTCAATGATGTTCCTCTTTGTGCCTGCTTGGGGGAGAACCTGGGAAGATTTCAGAGCAGCACAGACTGGTTCAAACTGGCTTTGACTGGTGTGTGCTCTTTGTTCAATTCTTTGTCCAAAGAGAAGTCTGTTTCCTGTTTTCCCTCAGTGTGCAGCTGATACTTGGTGTGCAGCTGGAGTAAAAGGGGACTCCAGCATCCTGGGATATAGGGCAACTCTGAGTACATATGTAATAGGGGGGTGAGGATTAAACTGATTTAGGAAGCTCAACTTCAAGGTTGCAGAATACCTCAGGGGCGTACAGCTGGCTCCCCTTAAATGTGAAATATGGAATTGTGTTTCTCCTGCAAATCTGTAAGGAATAAACTCTGTAATCAGTTTATTTAACCAGTGTATTGATTATTCACTGTGGATACATCATTGCACTAAGTATTAGTATAGCAATCTCTGCCCTCAAGCAGTTTATAATCTACGTGTGGTACTTACAAAGCAATAACAAGCTAGACGGGGCCAGACTTCATGTGCTCGTCTTAAATGGGTGACACTCACACTGTTGGAGGTCAGGAGATGGAGAGAGAGTTCTCCCAGCTGGGAAAGCAGAGGTGATTAATAAAACAAGTGCTGGAAGGGTGAATAGGATTTCAAGTGAAGAGGGGTGGTGGGAGGACATTGAAGGGATTTCAATTATCTGCACTAATGGAGGTCTCTAAAACACTCACCCAGAGTTTTGAGTCCAGGGTGGGTGGCCAGTGATTTAATAGTTATAAAAGTATAAAAACAGTTTTCATTGGATTCTTACTATATGCCACAATAAGTGCTTTATATGTACCATCTCATTAATTCTCATAATAAACCTAGAAATATTTTTTGGTTTTTTTTTTTAGAGATTTTATTTATTTATGCACACAAGCTGGAGTACAGGCCAGAGGCATGGGGTGGCGAGAGGGTCCACCAGAGACCGAGTGGGGAGCAGAACAGGCAGATCAATGGAAATACACTGCTGAGTGGAGCAGCGGACAAGGCAGGAGAGGTCTGCCACGCCATGTGGGAATCTCCCTGGCGGGCATCGAACTTGCGTCGCCGCTGCCCACAGCTTCACAGCGCAGCGCTTAACCACTGCGCCACCAGGGAGGCCCCTAAACCTAGAAATGTATTACTATTATGATCTCCAGGTTGGGATCTGAGGTTTAGAGAGGTTTTGTAATATAATTTGACTATGTTCATCCAGGTGTTGAGTTGAGCTTCTCCTGAAACCCTGGTGTATATTAGCCCTAGGCCTGTGTTCTTAACCACTGTGATTTGCTGCTTTTAGATAGGAAAAGTGAACATTATTAAGGAGTCAATACCACTGCTATGTCTGCTGATTATATCTGCAAGAGCTCAGGTCATTTCTCATTCCCACCAATTACCTAAAGTCTTGGATATTACTTTTGGTCTTTGTGATTGGTTGAATGACCGTCATCCAAATATGTCCATGTCTAATCCCTTGAGTGTGTGAATCTTACCTTACATGGCGAATGTGACTTTGCAGATATGTGGTTATGTATCTTGTGATGGGGAGATTATCCTGGGTACCCTGGAAGGGGCATGTAAGCACAGTCCTCCTTAGAAGAGGGAGCAGTAGGTGTCAGAGTCAGAGGAGAAAGTGGGACAATGAAGGAAGCAGCAATTAGAGCCCTGTACTTTGAAGATGAAGGATGCATGAGGACAAACAAAAAGGATCACAGGTAACACTCAGACAAGGTGGTCATTAGACATTGAAAAAGGCAAGGCAGCATTCTCCCCTCCCTCTTAGCCTCCTCACCACTTGTTGATTCCTATAGGACTCATTTGGCACCTTCAGAACTATATATCATAAATTCATATTGTGAAGCTCCCAAGTATGTGGTAATTTGTTACAGCAGCAACAGGAAACGAATTCAGTGTTGGACAGTCTCAAACAACCTCTACAGATATTTGAATCCTAGTGATATTTTGGGATTTTTGTTTAAGGGGTATGCTTTTTGATTTCTATATTCTTCCTGTTCCCCTCTTTTTATGGCCATAAAAGCAAGTTTCATTCCCCCTGAATGTCCAGTGCTTAGCCTGGTACTTGGGAAGTGGTAGGTATCCATTAATATTTTTTAAATAAATGAGATTTTTCCATCTTAACCCCAAGATGTAGGTGTTCAGTCTTTTCAGAATCCAGATTTTTCCATAGTGCACTTACTGATGTTTAAAACTTGCTTTTTGAAGTCACAAAATGTGTAATGAGGGGCCCTGCTTATTTTTGTCCACAAATTCAACTTCTGTCAGTGCTGTGAGAGAAATGTAAAGACCTAGAAAAACCAAGACTGCCTTAAGAATCTCTAATGAGTCATTGTGAATGGTTCATTGGTTCATTATATCACACACACACACACACACACACACACACACACAATATATATATATATATATATGCACACTTTATATATACATATACATTCATATATGTTTATATACAAATGTGTATACGCACACACATATATACACACACACGTTTATCCTGAGAGCAGAATGGTAGGTAGGAAGGTTTAATAAAGAGCATATGGCCTCTGGAACCCTCACATGCTCTCATCTCTTTGTTTGCTTTTGTCTTTTATTTAATAGGTAGTGTTTTCTATTGGTTTATTATTCCATATTTTATGCCCCTGAGGCTCTTTTAATCAGAGACTTATAGACACGGTCCTTTCCACTGAGTACAGATGTTAAACTCACCCATGAAGTTCTTTATGAGGGATGAGCCAGTCCAGTATTTTTGGCCTGGATTCCGGAGACCTGGTTTGAAAATCTTGGGAAAGCTGAGAGCTTCATTTTTCCCTCTAGGGTACTGGTATATTAGCCTCCCAATAAAAGTTAATTGAATTTAATTTTATGTTTTAAGTGTGATGCATTTTAAAGTTCTCCCCAGTGCTAGAGTCCCTCTTGAAAAGGCAGTAAATTCATATTATTAAACTACCAAATGTAATTCAGCTCAAATAAGCATATTTGGCAATCTTTATTCTGGATACGTGGGGCTGACCTTCCGTTGAGACTAAATCATTTCATCCCAGACAAAGTCTGTTTGGAGTTAATTGGGGAAGCAGTATAGATGTGCAAGAGGTCACTCTACGCTCCTTATTCTCTTTCTGGCCTTCATTCAAAGATTTGATGTCGCATTTATTTTCTGATGCCAGCTCTTCCATCATTTTATAAATATCAGTATTTGACATTATGGACAGTGAAAGAGACAATGAAGATCCTCCCACTGGAGATTCTTTATCAGTTCCCCGCTCTCATCTTAATATTTTAGAATGACTAATTTGTCAGCTTGAGCATTAAAGGGGGTCCTGGGGTAGGAGAAAGTCTGGGAATCAGATGAACTGGACTCTATCTCCAGTAACCAGTGATGATGCATGTGCCTTATCTTTAGGCCTCAGTTTCTCCACATTTTTTAAATGAGAGGGTTGAAGGAGAACAGAGTTTTCAAACAGCATTCTAAGAGGTACAGCAATGGGGAGCTTCTTGGCAGCTCTGTCAAGAGACCACAGCGACTTGGGATGATCAATAGTGAAGGGTGAGACCCCAGGACTCTGGGTGCTAAGCCTCCCCTGCACTTTGTCCAAGGTGAGTAACTTACTTCAACAATAGTAACCCCCAGCACTCAGGTGGGTTTAGACTTTATTATGTAATTCTGGTTTTGTCTCTCTGATCTCTGCCCAAACTCATACAATATTTTAAGGGCTAGATCAAATTCAATCTTTAAGGGAAGTCTTGCTCAGTCTTTCTAGATTCCCCAAAGGTCCTGTTTTGAATTCTCTGAGAACCTAGTTGGGACCAGAAATGTCCCCACTACATAACACCTTGTAGTGTGTCATGCATTACAGATTCAGTTGCTTGATCTAACTGAACACTGAGCTCTCTAAAAATAGAGAACCTGCAATTCTTTGCTATCTTTTGAAGTGGTAGACATTTAACAATACTGAAAGCATTTATTATAATAAAATAGTAATTGTGCCAGTCTGTCCCTTTTAGGAAAGGCAGTGGATAGTAAGCAGAAATAAAGTGTGTTTTATTTGGTCTACTCTTTTTTTTTTTAAATATTTATTCATTTTATGCATACAAGCTGGGGCACAGGCCAGAGGTGTGGGGCGGTGAGAAGATTCACCAGAGACAGAGTGGGGAGCAGAACAGGCAGATCGACGGAAACACACTGCGAGGGGGAGCAGTGGGCGAGGCAGGAGAGGTTTGCTGCACATGTGGGAATCTCCCTGGCCTGGCGTCGAACCTGCGTCACCGCTGCCAACAGCTCCACAGCACAGCGCCCAACCGCTGCACACAAGGGAGGCCCCTGGTCTACTCTTAATCACTGTGTTCATAAATGTTCTCTGGTGACATCATTGTTAGTTCTTTTCCAAGGGAGGAAAATATCTTTGTTAAAACTCAAATTCTGCCCTCTGAGCTCTATACAAAGAAACCTCAGCCACAACCAGGCCTGCCAGATCTAATGGGGAATTTAATTCCTTTTGAATATCTTTGCAGTAGTGGAATAAATGGTTTGGGATTAATTTGGAAATAGAAAGGAGAGAAACACCCAGAAAACAAGCTTTGAATGAGGCAGGATTGGTTCAAAGAGTCCAGCTTCATGGTTTACCTTCCATTTCATTCATTTTAATAGAATTCTTCACAAATTTTTAAGTCACTATGATTGCCTTTGCATACCTCTACCAGTTGCCAATGTAAGACAATCTGACTCATAGTAGGAAATCTCAGTCTTGAGATTTCCTTGTATTATAGACAGAAAGAGATTCATGAAAAATCTCTAGAGATGTATAAAGCCAGAACCAAATAGGTCAATTAGGAAGCATGATGATTTTACAGACTCTGTGACATCAGATAAAACCATTTCTCTATCCATGATGTTCTCTTACAAGTTTCCCCAATAAAGAGGAGTTACTGATACAAGCATGAGAGAGATTTAATCACATGAATATGCAGCAACGATGTGTTAAAGAATTGAATGAATAATTTACTAATAGTTTCACCAAGCTAAGGGGATGACGGTGTTATGGTAGGAAGGTGGGAGTGAGACATTGGACTTGCATGAGATTAGAAGCGTTTATAGGATCTTTCTCTACAAAGGGTACAGAAAGATTCGACCTCTGTACTACTGAAGTGGATGTTTCTACCAACCTTACTCAATAAAGGGGTAATTTGGAGAAAAGAAACAAAAGCCAGACATGGAATTGACTAAATTGTTTTCCATTCCCAAGCTTTTAATATGTGCAAACTGAAAAAGAGAGTCTTTTTTTTTGACGGCCTAAGTCGTACCTGCCAAACCATCAGAGTGGCAGAATCGGCCTCTGTGAATGTGAGGTCGCCTTCTTTTATGACTATTTCCAAGGTATTTTTTTTTCGACACTTCCTTTGCCATATTTAATGCCAGAAAACATTTAAAGGGCCACACAGAAATGGAAAAATGCCCTATTCAACATGGTGTTAAGAAGAAGTAGATTTGATCATATCTCATCTCCCTGTAACAGAAGATATTTGGATAGATTTGGTCTGGTGTTTTTAAGAAGTGTTGGGTCTAATTTTATGAATCTACCAAAAGTCTTGTGATCTCTCAAAAGTATTTCATGACTTTTCCAGGCAAAAATAGATGAATATTTGTCCTTAATTTATAACTTGATGAATTATCCTTAATTTATATATTAGGTTGGTGAGAGCATACTGTTGACCTCATATCTTGGATTTTGATTGCTTTTTGAGAAAGATCATTCTAAACAACAGGATAATTTAGAAGGGAACATGGGAAATTTCATTGATTTATTCTGAAAAAAAATTTTGAAGGACATACATATTTATAGTAGTTTTTCTAATGTTTGTGCTGCTTTCACTTTTATAGTCCTAATAAGCTTTTATAAAAAATATTTCTTAGGAAAAAATTAAATCCTATCCATTGTTAACTGTATGTTTAAATACATAGCTACACACTGATCCTTGCCCACTTTGGCAGAATGAGTTACCAATGTATAGCAGATCACATACCTATATACCCATACTTAGCAATTACTCATTATAATCTCTTTACTGGACTTAATCCTTCATGTGAGTCAGTTGGTGTATAATTGAATTAGGTACATTAGCCTTAGAACACATTTTCTCAAAATCTTAACTCAGAAGAATCTGCTTCCTTGCTGAGAGCTGGATGAAAAGGATGGGTTTACAGAAGGACTGAGTTACTTTACATCACTGATACTTATAACCACCTTGTAAGTAGTTTTAAAATTTAGGTTTCTATTTTTTATGACATGGTCATCTGGGACTCTGTCTGGTGATGGTGGACTTCTCTTCTTTCAAGGATGCGCCACACTTCCTATCAGGGGTGGACACCTTCAAGGTGGACAAATGCTATGCACATTTAGTGCCTGCAAGCTATCTTGAGAGGAAGCTGGGTGTATGTGTGACATGAAAGAGAGAAATGAGCCTTTCTTTTAGTTTTAGACATAAATTAATATTGTGCTCTAAATTGGGCCTCCCCGGTGGCGCAGCGGTTGAGCGCTGCTCTGTGGAGCTGTCGGCAGCGGTGACACGAGTTTGACGCCCGGCTGGGGGGAACCCCACATGGTGCGGCAGACCTCTCCTGCCTCGCCCGCTGCTCCCCTCAGCAGTGTACTTCTGATCTGCCTGTTCTGCTCCCCACTCTGTCTCTGGTGAAACCTCTCGCCGCCCCACACCTCTGGCCGGTGCCCCAGCTTGTATGTAAAAAAAAAAAAAATTGTGCTCTAAAACCTTTCAATTAGTTTGAAGAAGCAAAGGTACCATAATATTTTAGAGGATGGTTTCAAACTTATAAGTTTGGGAGTTATTTTCTTTTGTACTTCAGCCTTACCCTCTAAAAATGAAATGAGGATTTATTTTTTTTTTAATCAAGAAGCAGCAAGTGAATGTTATTGTAAATGAATTTAAAGTTATTCTCTGCCTTAGGAGGGATAGAACATTCGTAATTCCTCCTTGTGTATCTGCTTTCTCCACCTTTCTCCCTCCCTGTCTTTTGCTGTTGGGTCTCCAAATATATAACAAAACCACTTCATCTTTAACTTTAGATAATCAGAGTCATAGTCATCTGGGATATTATGATGAACAGCGTACATTTTATACACATGGTGTCATAATAATTTTAAATGTCATCTTAATCTATTTATGATCTTCTAATGACTGAAATGTTTTACAATTGTGGAGGATATTTTATAACTGAAGTTTTAATGGCTGAACCACTAACACCTGGCTGTTTGGAATGCTTTTCTTTCTCCCAGTTAGGCATTTAAATGCATTTCTGAAGGCCCACAGGGTGGGATGTGACATATAAGCTCTTAAAAGGAGGAAAATTAGTTCTTGATATCTTAGTAATCAGTCAGGTGAACGTTTGCATACTTAGCATTAATACTCTTAAGTGGAATAGCTTAATGAAGACCCTTGGTAGGTATTTTTTTTTTTCTTTAAACAACAACTATGTGAGATTGCAGAAGGGAATACTGCTGCTGTGCCTGTCACTTAAAAAAAAAAAATCAGATTTCCTACAAGTAAAAAAGTTTCCCATTTTCTCTAACTTTAACAGCATTCTACTTTTCTATCTTTGATTGGCTTTCAAGATAATCAAGTCAGCTCTTTATTGAGAGTTCACTATATACTCCTTTTACTGGGCTAAGATGTGCATACAAATGTAAGCCTGGGGGTGCCAGGGTCTAATCCCGGGTGAGTATACTGTTGCTTAAAGAAGACCAGGCGTGTGCACATGAAAATGTCAGTGAACTGCACCAGCCAATGTGTAATTAAGCCCATAGCAGGCCCCCGGTGGATGTTTACTAATGATGTTAGTGGCACTAAATTATCTGGCACAGGCCAGGAGGGGTCAATACAAGGTTGTCCAGAGGCTTGCATTAAATAGTCATAGAGATAAGGCAGGGTTTTAGTTTCTCCCTTTTGTACAATGTTCATACAGCCCTCAAATGCAGTATCCCACTGAATTTTCACTGAAGGAATTAAAGGTGATGTTTATATCCACAGTTTGGCAAAGGAGAAAACAAAGGCTCAGAACCATAAGATGACTTAACTCAGGAGGCTGGGGAGGAGGGAGAGCAGAGCCTGAGATGTAGGCCTTCAGACCCAAAACTCTTCCCCCATGTGGCTTCCCTTCTCAGAATTCCTAGCTGAGTGGCTGTAGGTCACATTGTTGCCTTATCATGGGTAATTTGCTTGAAATGTAGCTGAATGTGCAGTATCATTGCTCATGTTGTAGGTGGGAATAGAACAGCAAATCTGTGTATATTTGTTTCCAATGAAGATTGACTTGACTGATGAAATAATGATAGGCTTGACTTCCATTTTTATCAACTAATGGCGTTCCTGGTGACAAGGCCCCATGATATAGCTTTATGACTCCTAATGCACACACTTTTGTTGCTCCTGCTTTCTGTATAGATTCGGCTGATGCTTCTCACACAGTCCTGCTTTAACAGACATCAGAAAGTCCCATGTGACAATTGACTTGTTGATTCATCAATGGACAGTGAACGTGGAGCATTTTCATACTCTGCCCTGACAGTGCATCATAATACCGCAGACAGTGCTAAGCACGGGTGTTCTGTCTCTTTGAACAAAAGTTCACTCTAAAGTGTTGGAAGTCAAAAAATTGGCACTGCTTTGCAAATTTACAAAAAGGAAAAGTATGCTGTGTTTTTATCACTGTGTCTCTTTGGGCAGATCATTTCATTTGTTGCTCCTGCTCCATGTCTGTGGGATGAGAATGCAGTGTTTGCCTTCTGTTCCTTGTGGTACTAGTGAGATGATTGAAAAAAGGTAATTTTGTGGAAACATTTTTAAAAGGATGAAGAATGATACAAACAGGGCTCATGTTTGTTTGATGTCCTTTCAGACTTCTGCTCCTAAATATCTTCCTAGAGGCCTCATATAGGTGACTATAAGTGATTTGACCTGTGTTGTCTGACACTCTGAGCTTCAGTGAGCATATGGTTTGATTATTCAAGTTTAAGCCTGAGGGAGATAACTATTAGGAGTTAGGGGTCTTTGTAATTAGTCAAATTAATGAACCAGTAGCCGCATGTGGTATGGTCATCTGCAATTTCTGCAAACATCATGAAGTTCCCGTGTTACCTTATCTCTTATATGTATGATTCTAACTGGAGTGTGGAAAATGTTCAAGCAACCATCAATTATTCACATTTATCTTCAAGGAATAGCTTGGGACTCTTAAATCTGTGTACTGTCTACTTTGTTGTAACACCAGAATGTTTGACTTCATGTCACTCATATTTAGGCAGTTATCATACTTATTTTCTGTTGTTTTGTATAGTAGTCATTCTTCTGACTCAATGACTGCTTGAGCATTGTTCTATTTTTTGTTCTTAGTAATGTATTCTTGAACCTCTATGTAAATATACCTTAGTATAGGAATGTATCTTAGTAGGAAAGTTCACAGGCCTGGGTGTTCTGGTGTTAGTTGTGCAGTTGTTTGCTTAAAAATCCATGATGTAACTTCCCAGGGAGGAAAACTTATTCTAAACTTGGCCTTTAGCTCTTGGGCCCGTCACCAAGTGAACTCTGTTTCTTTTGTGTTTAGGTTGCTTTTGTGTTCATCTTTCTATCAGCAATAGGCTAATATAAATTGGCCCTTAGATTGTTTTTTGAAGTTTCTTGATTAAGTTGAAATAGAACTTCATATTGGAAGTTCATTAGTTTGCTCATGGTTCCACCTAATGCATATGTAACACTTTAGATAAATAAAAGTTTCACTGATCATCTAATTATTTACTTTCACACTAGTAAGTCACCTATTGGTATCTAATTTTCCCCTTCCCAAAGAACTTGTAAAATATGTCATCTCCTTTCTAAAGGTTTAGGTTTTATCCACATCTCCTATCTACACACTTGAATTTGTCCAAAACCCTAGCTTCAAATATATATAAAAGATATGTGTATATATATATATATATAATACCCATACACAGACACAGATGTATTTGAAATGTCTGCATGGCAGTTTTTATATCCAAAGCATTGAGATATTTTGTTTGACTGAGACTTGATGTGCACCACCATAGGATATTGCTTGACTTTAAAGGTATCCGAGATTTGGTTGCAATCCAAGCTGTGGAACCATTCTTTTCAAAATGAGTGTCTTCTTGAGTTCTACAGAGCTCACACATCATCTAGAGGACTATATTTAGTTCAGGGTTTCATGTTTTAAGAAACTCAGAAAAATGAATGGGGAGCGATCTTGGTGTTGAATGTTACAGAAATAGTTGGCCTGGAATAGAAGAGTCAAGGTGAAACATAGACTCTTTTTTCAAATTGTTAAAGCACTATCACGTGCATGAGAAAGTGGAGTTGCTGTGAGAACAATCTAGAACCTTGTATGGGAGGAAATGTTTAGACACAAGGTAAAAAAAGGAAATTTTCCAAGGTATCATGAAACAGAATGTTGTGCTACGTTGCAAAGAAGTGAATCTCAACTTTGCTGAAAGGGTGCAGACCAGAGATGGAAGACCATTTTGCAAAAGGATTTAGAAGAGACACCAGTAACCTTGTGGGAAACTGACTAGGTCCACCTCACAGGGTGCAAGACTCTAACTCAAATTGAGTTAGAAAGGGCAAATTGGTTTGCCCACAAATTTTTAGTTATTTTCTAATTTGTACTGAGTTTGCCACATAGAAATCTAAGTTGAGAAATTACATGGTCACTAACCTAAATGCCAAGTAATATTTGATTTTCTAAAATTTGAGCTATCTTTCATCCAACTCTTTGATCCTTGGACGTGCTTTCTTTTTTCCTGCTTTTTTTTTTTATTTATTTATACATACAAGCTGGGGTACAGACCAGAAGCGTAGGGGCGGCGAGAGGGTTCACCAGAGACAGAGTGGGGAGCAGAACAGGCAGATCAGAAATACACTGCTGAGGGGAGCAGCGGGCGAGGCAGGAGAGGTCTGCCGCACCATGTGGGATTCTCCCCAGCTGGGCGTCGAACTCGTGTCACCGCTGCCGACAGCTCCACAGCGCAGCACTCAACCGCTGCGCCACTGGGGAGGCCCTTTTCCTGCTTTTTTTTAATTAAAAAACTTTTTTTTATCAAGGTAACATTGATTTCCAACATTGTATGTTATTCGGAGGCATAGAGTCACACCTCCACAGATGCCCGTCACCCAACTACACCCACCAACAAGGCACCCAGAGTCCTCCGCCATAGTACATTGTGCCCTCTCCCCACTGTGTTTTCCCACACGCTGCTCTTGTGGCCTTAATTCCATGGTCAGATATCTGGGGTTTGTTACTGGTTTGGTTTTGTCTGACCGTTTGCTTTGTTCCTCTGTGTTCTACATATAAGTGAATGCATCCAGTATTTGTCTTTCTCCTTTGGACTTGTTTCATTTAGTGTTATCCCCTCTCATTTCATCCATGTGGTCACAATGGCAACAGTTCATAAGTTGTATTCCAATGTGTATATATACCACATTTTTCTAACCTACTTGTCTGTCCTTTGGCACTTAGATTGTTTGCATAACTTGGTCATTATAAGTAGTGCTGCAGTGAACATACGAGTACATATGTACCTTAATATTTTGGCATTCTTTGGGTAGATACCTAGGAGTGGAATTGCCGGTTAATGTGGTAGAGCCATTTTGAATATTTTGAAAAAGTGCCACACTGTTTACCATAGGGGCTGGACCAGTTTACGTTCCCACCAACAGTTTATGAGGATTCCTTTTTCTCTATATCCTCGTCAACATTTGTTGTTTCTGGTTTTTTTGATTTATGTCATTCTAACAGGTGTGAGATGGTATTTTATTGTCATTTTGATTTGCATTTCTCTGATGAAAAAATGATCATGAACATTTTTCATGTGCCTATTGGCCATGAGTATGTCTTCTTTAGAGAAGTCCCTATTTAGTTCTTCTGCTCCAAACATATACACAGATCAATGGAATAGAATTGAGAGCCCAGAAATAAATCTGCACATATATGGACAGTTAATTTACAACAAAGGAGATAAGGCTATACTTTAGGGGAGTCTCTTCAACAAATGGTGCTGAGAAAACTGGACAGCCACATGCAAAAAAATGAAATTATTGTAGATCACCATCTTACCCCTTACACAAAAATTTACTCAAAATGGTACAAATACGTGGATGTAAGTTGCAAAAATCATAAAATACTTTAAAGGAAACACAGGCAAAACACTACATGATATTGACTTTGGCGTGATGTCTTTGTGGGCTAGTCTCCAATGGTATAAGCAACAAAACTTAAATATAAGTAAATGGAACTACCGCAAACCAGAAAGCTGCCTAGTGAAAGATACTACCAGTAAAACAAAAAGGTACCCAGTTGAATGGGAGAAAAGATTTGTACATCATACATCTGATGAAGGGTTGATATCCAACATATATAGATAACTTGTATCACTCAACAAAAAGAAGACAACCCTTTTCTAGTAGGAGGATGGATATGTACTGGTCAATTGCAGTTCTATTCCAGTGTACCCCACAGAGTCCTCACATCCCAAAATACCAAAAGGGCTAACAATATCTCTATTGTCTCTCACCCTCATCAACTCCCCTAGTCTTTCTCAGTTCCCATCTTCAAATTCTCTTAACCCATAGTTTTCTCCCTGTACTTACCTAAACTCTATCCTTCTTCCAAAGAATAGTTCAATCCCACTTCCTTCATAAAGTTCTCCCTTGGAATTATAAAAACCTTTGGAATTATGTAGTACAGTGCTTTTTCTCAAATATTCATGTCTCTTGATTTTACCTCCCTATCTCAAGGGGAAATAATTTGGGATTAAATATTTTGCCTTCATGCTCAGTGAATAATTGTTATGAGTTTACGATGGGATTACAGATATAATAATGAAATAGAACCAACTGACTTAAAAAGAACTGTACCCTGACTCTGCCCTCTTTAGCACAAGGTCAAGACTAGCCAATTTATTTAAGTATGGAAAGAATAGGGCATCTCACAAATCATTTTAATGCGTCAAGCGAGCTAGTTTACTTATTATAAAGATGTCCTTCTAAACCCTGCCACCTTCTTGTCATATCTACATGAGCTTAGATTGAACATTTAGAGGAGACTCTTAGAAGACTCTGCAGCAAAGCCATAGGCAAGTGTTCCACTCTTCCAGACTTATTCAGAAGTCTGGAAGGTGGAGAGAAATTTCTTTCTGAGTGTATGACTCCCTTTGCTGTAAAGTGTTTTCTAAAATTGATCTCTCAAATGTGATATTCAAAGGGTTAACTTTGACTCCTTCACCAAACCCGACTGTTTAATGTTTTTAATGGCATAATGTGTTAATAGTCATACAGCTGTTGTTTCTCAGACTCTTCCTTATTGAGTTAGGCACCATTTAGTAGGCTGAGTTCAAATTGTAAACAAATTATTTTTGCATATGGATCAATGGAAATTTGATAAAGTTTATTAAAACTGTATATTGGACCAAGCACTGCTGTTTTCTCTCATAGATATAAAACAACCTTATTAGGCTGACCCATGTGAACTGAATTGTAGGGAAGAAAATGTTTCTGGTCATTTAAAGATTATTTTGGTTTAACAGATGGTGGCTAGCATCAATGCAGCTTTTTTATTTGTTAATTCTCGTGCATACACGCATGTAAATGATACACACAGATCGTTGATCCTACTTGCTTAATTTCTGTGCCTAGTGTGGTTCCTGGCACATAGTAGGAATTCATAACATTTGTCAAAAGAGGGCTTGCAATGTCAGGTGCAGAGGAAAGTGGAGTGATGTGCCAAGTCAGGCAGCTGGTGGTGGGGAAGAACCCCCAAAGAGCCCCGTGTTCTCAGCCCAGAGTTCTTATCACTCTGCTGAACTGCCCTCTATTGATTCATTGCCTGTGAAAATGTCTTAAATGATCCACAGATACCTTCTGTCTGTTCTCATGGCAATCTCAGTTTATGTTGCAATAAATGTTATCTTCATCTCAACTGATTGACGAGTTCTTAAAATAACAGCATTACCAAGGTTTCTGCTCAGATTGTAAATCACAAATACTCTGCTCTTCAGAAAGTATTTGGGCTGATTAGCCAGTATTTCATATGTGACTTGGGTGGCCCAGTTTTAGTCAAAGGTATCTGAAAGGTCTTTACAAAGAAGTTAAGTGTTGGTTATTGGATAACTTAGCTCGAGATGCAGGCACTTTGTGGTTAAGACCTACACTGTGTAACATGAGTACTCTCTCTGTAGATTTGAGGTTAAAGCTGAAGAGAAGTAAGATGGGTTTGCTTTGTTATGTTTGACCCTGGGTGGCAGCAGTTGGGAGAAGCAACCCTTTTGGATCACAGAAGGAGTGAGGTGATGTTCATTCCATCTTCCTTATGTCAGCTTGAGGGGAAAATCAGTGGCGGTTCTGTTTGGCTCTGGCTGGAACTGTTCTGTCTGGGGGCCTGTTGATTCTGTCATTCTTCCTGGAAGGTAGAGCCCTGTATGTGGGCAGCTGGTTAGGACTGGAGCCTTGGTGACTTCTGAAAGTTATAACAAATGGAAGTCATTATCACCATTGCCCCCCTTTACCTTTGTGCTACTTGAGGCAGAAAATAATTCCTACCCCCGCTCCCTCCCATCCACCCTGGTTTGTTTTGGAGTCTTTCATCCAGAGAGAAAGGGATTAGCCTATGGCTACAATAGTGCTTTCAGGGCCTTTTGGCGTGCTGCAAATGTTTACTTATCCAGGTACAAATAGGTAAAAGCACATAGTTAAAGCTCCCAGCTGCAAGGTCATTTACCTTTTTAAAATTCAGCCGCATGTGCCCACTGAAGTCGAGGGCTTGCTGGTATGAGCCATTAACTGCCTGTTGTACGTAACCTCTCCTTGTCTTACACACAGCTGCGTGCGAGCTGCTGGTGCCTGCAGCCAGCCCACCATGCATGCCTTGCGAGCAACAAAAGCAGTTTAACTTGTGATCGCTGATCATATGATCCACTTACAGGGTGCAGGCTCAGTCAAGTAGAACTGGTAAATCATTAAAAATGCGCCTCGGCGCTGTGCCTGCTGAGTAAAACATCATGCTAACATCTCCCCCCCCCACCCCCAACCAGTTAGTAGCATGGGGAAGAAGCTGGTACCAGCTGCGTGCTGGAGAAATCCCATGTTGCTTTAGCCTAACATGGTGAGAGATTGTCAACTGCTTCCAAGCAATAAGGGAGAGGAAGAGAGGAAGGCAGAAATGATCTGAAATGGCTGCCCCCCTTGTCCTTTACTTATCATTAACTCAGCCTATGTCAAGTGCCTGGTATATCAGGCCTGGTACTGATGCTTGAATTACAAAAATGGGAGAAGAAATGGACCCTTACTCAGGGATTCTCACTATCGGCCAAGTGCTTTAACACAGGCACCCACAAGTGCCTTAGACCTTTGGGCAAAGAGAAGATGTTGCTTGAGCTGGACATTGAAGGATGACTAGCATTTCATCAAGGAGAGATCTAGAGAGGACAACTTAAGTTGTGCACTAAAGCTTTACTTTCTAGAATTCTTTCCTCCATGAAGCGTAGCTTTCTGCTTGATTTCCTACAGGTCTTACAAAACTGTTCTGTGATTCTGTGATGAAGTGTCAAACTGAGTCCCCTCTTTTTATCTCCAAATCTTATTGCTCTCTCATTGCTTCAGGCATCAGGTTACCCAACTTTACCATCAATTCTCTGTAGTATTCTCATTTTCCTCATAGCTCAAGAAAAGTTGGAGGAACATATTATTAGTTGGCAGCCTTTCTTTATTTCTCTGATCACTCAGTTAAAAGTCAAAGTCAAATTGCCATGGAGTAGGCAATGGGACTTAGAATTTACCAGATTATGATCCCCCTGCATATATACCAGGACAGCTGAAGGAGAGATGGTGGGGAACAGAGTCTTTTATGAACCTGTGTAGCATATGTGTAACATGTGTTATGTATGTCCATATGTTATGACACTTTTGAATCTCAGGAGTCCTGCAGTCTTCATGGCTGATATAACCTTACACAATGACTTGGGCCTCAGAAAACCCTCAAGAGTAGATTTAATACTGTTTTTATTCCTGTAGATGTGAGTCTATGCCATTTTAGTGCTTCTGGATACTCCATCTATTATCTTTTAAGTAGTTAAGTGATTGTAGCTCTTAAAAACCTCTGTATGTCTCTCATAGGATTTTATCCAGGCACAGAAGCCCCTGGGGCAGCTAAACATTATGAAGGGGACATATGTGACATCTGTGTTCCTCCTTTTTTCTTATTTTTTCTGCACATCGGTCATTTACAATGTCTTTGAACTGTCTCTTCCTTTGGTGAGAAACATCCCAGTAAAGACATTGGTTCCTGCAGAATAACTCCTTAAATCCTCTCAGGATCATTGCCTGGAGGCCAAAACCCGCAAACTACAAAATTGAAGGAATTCCTCTAATCTTTCAGGCAACCTAGTATCCTCATTTTCAAACACCGATACGAGCTACCCTGTGGCTGGTGGTGGGATGAGCAAACTGCTCCTTTCGAAAGACGTCCTTCTCCATAATACAAAGAACTGGAGGACTGTGGTTCAAGCTTTTTAGGATTGGGTGTATGATAAAATGGATCAATGTACTCAGCTTCCTGCTTTCCATATATATAAAGGAATTAATAGCCTTTATTCTGTGCCCCCCCCCACACACCTGCAACTCAAACTCCAAAGAAATGAAACTCTAAATCCATTCAAAAACCAGAAGGAGTCATAGCTGATTAGGTATGAAAGATCTATTCTAATCTCTTCCTCATACAGAGGCAAGTATTTAGTTGCAAAATGGAGAATAAATAAAACAAATGAGCTTTTTCATTAGAAACTGATATTTTACTAAGGATGTGCTTGTGAACATTTTCGGTTGGTGAGGTATTTAAAGAGATGTGTTTTTTTATCATTAAAAATAACTGTGAGATCCATGATCATCTCTTGTGGGGCACATCTGTAGGGTCAGAGCCTTGTTTTATTTTGAGATCTAGAAAAGTGATACAGCTACTTGTGGGATCTCTCAGGGCTAATGGCATAACATTTAAACTCAGGCTATTGTTATAGAAGAATAGGGGTAGGTATTTTCAGTGGGAAGACATTTTAAAAAGTCAGGATAATATTATTATCATTGATCTTGGCAGGAAAGCGGTCAGTAAAGTTATATTCTGCCCCAGGCGAGACATCAATTCTTGGGGCAGGCATTTGGCTCCTTTAAGTCTCCATTTCCTCATCTGTCTAATAGGAATGTTAATATGTTTCCAGCATACTTCACATGGTTGGGAAAATCAAATGCTGTAACAGGTTCTCTTTCTCCTGAGACAGATGAAATCTCTTCCATCGTTCAGCCCCAAGGCTGTTTTGTTTGACTTCCCTCTTCAAACATTTGTCTCAGTTTCTCCTGTTATTGGAGTTGTTGACTTATCTTGTCCCTCCAACAAGACTGTAAGCTGCTTTGAGTCACAGCATGGAATATTCCTCCTAGGTTAGTGCAAAGAACTGGTGCTTAGTCAGGCTGACTTGGAAACATAGGATCAGAATGGGGAATTCCTTAGTAGGACCTAAATCCTCAGTTTCCTCAATGAGACCCTGTGATACCCTCTAGCTACCCCACAGTGACTTAAATAAAATGACCTAATGAATATGCCAAGTACATTCAAGATGTTCAATAAACAAACATCAAACTACTTTCTTTTTGTCCTTTGAACATAGTGGCAAGTTAATACATGTTTTTGGACCAAATTAAATTTTGAAGATGAGGAAGAAATCTATGCCTTAATTTTCTTATTAAGATGTTCAGGAGGAAGATGGCTCTACACTCAGAGTTCTATCGAAATAAAAATATACAATTTCATATGTTGAAAGACATATTTTTAAGGATTGCTGAAGACATCATGCCAATTTTATTGTTACCATTATCCTTGTCAGTGAAATTACTACATTTTTCTAATCGGTATCTTCTGCAATTACAAACAATAAGGAAATAACTCATGATGTTCTATGAAACAGCTTATAAATTTTTACATACATGTGAGAGGAATCATTTGAAATCCAAAGCTGCCAAAAGGAATAATTAGGAGTCACAGAACAGATCTCAGTAATGTGACAGCAGCTTCTAAAACATCCCACAGGACAGAGAAGTGCAAGCTGGCTTGACCTATATCTTTAATAATACAGACCATTGCCCTTGGATTGAATCTAAAGGGTAGGACCAAGTGCTTGCTTCATCATGTTTTAGGAAAAATTGCCAAAGTTTATTTATGAATTCTCCACGCAATAGCCTCTTGCTTTGATTATGAACCAGCAGAGCTTTCTAAGTAGCAACTCAGCATGCAAAATTAAAAACAAAAAAAAAAAAGCCCAAAACAAAACCACCACAGAACATAATTTCTTATATTCTGTCACGCTTGGCAAAAAGTATTATGTAAGACCCAACCTAGACGAATGGCTATGTTAGCAGTAGAAATAACCTTTTGTTTAATTAGAAAATAGGAGCTATATGGGACAATAAAAATGGTTACTGCTGCCCTCCGTCATTGTTTAATAAATATGATTGTGCTGGAGATAATGGTAAGTGTTATTTATTCGTGCAATATCGCAGACTTAGTAATTGTTCACAGTGTTGATAGTTATCCTGTGCGGAGATCATAGGAGTTTCAGAATTTGTTTCCTTTGATCCAAGAAAAGAAAATAGCAAGTTGTTTACTTAAAATGCCCCTGGCTTCCCTAGACCAGCATAATGTATCTGCATATTTTTAGCCCCTCTGTTGCAAGGGCAAACTCTCTTTGGCTGTGTCTGGTGCATATTGAGCACGGGTGGGTTATTTTGAACTGGCTCCTTTTTTTTTTTTTTTCCAGAGCGCCCTCAGGTCCTCATGGAATGTACTTCTCAGCAATGCCATTTCATGTTCAGTTCATATTTCCCAGCATAACTAAATTTAGTAGCCTTGCTGGAGGGAAGAAATGGGCCAAAGTTTCCCACCTGAGGATGTGTTCATGGGAAGAGGCAAATCTCCCTGTTATTCCCTCTTGAGAACTAGCATATGGGATGAAGATCAGACTGAATTTCTTAGCATCTGTTTCAGTATCTTCCCGGGGGGTGGTAGGGAAAAAAGGCTGAAGGTGTTGGCCTGATTTCAGGGTCAGTTCCATTTTGTGTTTTACTATGAAAACTCTAGTTGTGAAACTGTAGGTGTATTTGGGGGTCATCTGGTTGGATTTATTTCATTGCACATGGCAGTTCACACTTGGTTTCTTTCTTGAGGGGAGGGGCTCTGTTTGCTTTCATGTTGTGTTTGCTGGAATAAATGTTCCATTTCCTGCCTTTTAGAAAAAAAGTGTTATGATTTGTGATGTCGGATGATTAATTATCATGGCAATTTAAAGATTTTTCATCTTGATTTTGGTAAATGGGAGATATTTCCTCACATCCCTGCTCTAGTACTAGGCTCTTCCTGTAACAAAGAAATCCATAGCCATGATATATGGCACAAATCTGTACAGAAGTATTTTGTGTGATCACCTATTTCTTCAAGTCCTAAGCAACCCTTTCTAGAAGATTTCCACACACTACCTTTATAAAAATATAGACAGTATGTCAAAAGGAAAACATGTACCACAAAACCCCTTTTCTTCACACAATTCATTTTAAGCTTCAAAATCCCTGAAAATCCCCAATCTCCTTTTGCAGTCTGGTTCCCACTCTAACTTTCCTCATCTCCCCGTGAAAGAAAGAAAAAAGCATTTCTTCCAGGGACTGATAAGTTGTAGGCCGATGCTTAGCAACAGCATTCCTGTGCTTTAAGTAGCTGCAAGCCCCTTGCTGAACTCTTTGATGTGACTGTCAGGGCAGATTTATTTTGTTTTAGCACATTGTCTACTTGTCCAGATGTATCAGGAGATAAAAAGGAGTCATGTTTACACTCCTCCCTTTTTTTTTTTGGGGGGGGAGATGTAATTAAATTGTGTTTTTGATGAGTCTCGTGGAGCTCCAGTTGAAGAAAACAGGAATTGGCTGAAGTAAAGGGGAAAAGGAAAGAAAACTCACTTGGCAGATTGAGCACCTGACTTGGTCGAAAATAAAGCCTCAGGACCAGCTGGCTTGGTGCTGTGAAGCTGGAGGTTTTGTTCTGATGCTTTTCTTCCACTTCTATGGAAGTTGAACCAAGAGGCGGGGACCTGTCCCTCTGCCCACTTCCCCTGGCTCCATCAAGAAAACAAAACGTTTTAGTTCGTTACAGTCTCTTCCTATTTTCTCCCTGGGCACACATTCACATACCAGGGACCCTGATTCCCTTCCTCCTTCCTTTCTTGCCTCCCATCCTTTCCTTCCTCTCTCTTTCCCCTTCCTGCCTTCCTTCTTCACCTTTCTCTTTCTAAATGTCCCCTTTTTTCATTCTTGCCCGGCCCCACCCCCCATGTATCTGAGTAGCATGTCTGTGGTAGATAGTTGTCAGTCTAAAGCTAATAAAATTGTTGAACTCCGGTGATCTTGAAAAAACAGTCTCCATTGAGACCGCTGAAGTTCTTCTGAGTGGGATTGCCACTCCTTTTTTATTGTGGGTTTTTTTTTAATGTTCACATTTAGTAACACCATTCTGAGTTCTATTAATGACCTGCGGTGAGCAGTGACAGGCAGGATTCCCACATTTAGTGCTGCCTGGGACCTGCCAGGCACAGGCTTTAATCTGCAGTGGGAGGAGGCAATCCATTTGCATCCTAAATAGGTTACACAGCAGCACCCCCTTCTGCCAGCTGAGCCCTGTGACAGGAGAGGAGCTCAGGCCCAGCTCTCTCTCCTCGTGACATCCTCAGAGACAGGCGGCCTCTCTTCCCAGCCCTCCCTTTGGGGCCGGAGGGGCTGAAGGACAGTAATGAAGGGTGCACACCTGTACTCCCATGGTCAAACCTGTGACTTGATTCAGATTAAACTTTTTGTTACTCATTAATCGGAGAAAAAAAGGAGGAAAAAATTAATTGAAGGACAAGGAAGATGAGTATAACAAAAGGAATGTTGAGCAAAGCTGGAGCTGCCTTAGGTAACTCAGGACCCCCTTTCCCTCTTGCCCGAACCCCCGAGCCCCCAGACAGAGGGCACTTAAATGCTTCTTGAGAACTGTGGGCTCATGTTTTGCGTTTCTCATTTGTAGGCTAGCCTGGAGCACAGGAGGAGGTTTTCTGAGCTGCCTTTCGATGATTGCTTTTGGCATAACTGTACCTTTTAACCGAAAGTCCTTCGGGTTAAAAGGAATCAGCGGGGCTGTATTTGAAATGCACACGTGCGGGGGAGTTCCAACATAGACAGGCCGTGGGCCACCTTTGCTACATTTTCTGATTGTGTGGGAGAAGGTCACCCCAGAGGCCAGTGTAGAAAGTGACTTAATCTGGGAAGATAATGTGCTTAATGTTACTCTCAACTCTAGGAGGCTGGGAAATGCTATTTGTTCGATTTTTAAAATTCATTTATTCCACCACTTAACAAGTATTTATTGAGAAGCTACTATGAGCCAGACTTTTAGGAGGCACAGAGCACTGCCCTCAAGGAACCAACTGTCAGAGAAACCTCATCAGATATGCTGATGTGATTTCTAAGTGCGGTAGATTCCAAAGAGGAAAGAAAGAGTCCGTGGGTGTGTGTGTAAAAGTGATTCAGTATGCGTAAATAGTAATGCGTGAGTTGATACTTGAAAAGTAAAGAGGTTAACTAGGCAGAAAATTCTAGGGGGGAGGATGTTACTAGGGGGAAGTAGCTTAAGATTGTGGGCAGGATGGGACCTGGTGGCTGGAGAGGCAGAAAGGCGGCCAGGTGCCAGCTCGCGGGGCTGAGCGATGCAGATCAGGGTGCTCTGGGGAAGCAGCAAGGGCCAGGGCAGAGGGCGTGCTGAGCAGGGGATGGCATGTTTTACTTCTCCTAGAGCAAGGTAAATCATTACATGCCTTTAAGGAGAGGGTTGACATACTCAAATACTTTTTTAAAAAGAGATCATTTAAGGATGACCACTTTGGGTAGGACATTATGTGACTTTGCCAGAATTGAGCCCTCTCTGAGAGAAGCCTATGGTAATTCTCTAGTACAGGTGGGCATGGGGGGAAGAGAACTGATTAGAGAAAATATAGTGAAGTCTGCTTTTTACTGGGCAAACTGTAGACCCACATCCCCAGTCCTCTTTGCAGAATCCTTGGCTACAACACTTTGTAGCCATCAGGTTGCATTGTCCTCCTTGTGTTTCTTGCTGCAGTGTCATTAAGCTTTCTGGAAGCTGGTTATGAATGTGCACTTGTAAGATAACCCCCGGTGCTGAGTAGGTGGGTATGGGTTTCTGTGGCTATGTTTGCCCTTCAGAATCTAAGAATCCTGGATGGGGGAGGGGAAAGGAGGGCTCATGGAATACATGGACTTTGCTCTCTTGGGATTGGTACAAAATATAATTGATATAGTACAATGGAGTTAAAAAATGGTGGGATAGATTAATGGATTTCTCGGTTGAGAACCTCCCAAAATCTTTCTTTTCTCTTTAATTTTTTTTTTTGTTACTTTTTCACTCCCTGTTCCTCCCCCTTCAATTCATTCTTAATTTTTAGAATTGAGAATGTCCTGAGAATTACATATGTCCAGAATAAGATTTGCCATTAGGGATAGCTTCAGGACCAAATCCTGCTACACTGCATGTACTTGATGAGTTGAAGACTAAGATTTTAACGACAGGTCATAATTTTTTTTTTTGGAAATAAAGCTGTGAATCTATTTTGGATTTTCCTTGACCACAGGGAGAATAAAACTGCAAGAATGATTAGAAATGTCGCACTAACTGATTATGATACTTGGGTAGTCATTATTCACATGGTACTCTCTCACATATGGGGATCTGGAGTCTCTCCATATCAACCATTTTCCACCATTTTTCTGGACTCCATTCTGCTATCATCAGTTGGAAAATTAATATTTCATAGTATGGAGGGTAACATGTTGAATTCTCGAGAGTAGCGAGACTCTAATATTCAGAATAGACAGGTATCTGGTTTTTGCTACTTAGAAAAAACAGGACAGAATGAAGTCCTTAACTAGAAAGGGTCACACAATGGGGATTAACATTAACTTTACAAAGAAGTACTGTGTTTGGATCTGGAAGTCTTTGATGTCCTCGTCCCCTCCTCTGCAGAAACATGCATGCACACATACATATGTCTGCTGCCTTGCCACAGCCATTTCAGAACCTAAATATCTGAGCAGTCTCCAAGCAGTATGGCTTTTTCTTCAGGTTTCAGCTCTCCTAACATAGACACTCAGAGCAAATGGGCTCTAACCCCGACAAGGTTTAGGGGCCTACTAGAACATTCAGACATATCCCGCAAAGTGGGTGTGAAATCTGCCTGCTTGCCTTGGGTTCCCAGGGAGACGTAAAACTCAAATGTAGTAGCTGGTGCTAAGTCTGCAAGAGTCCCAGTTTTCCATCCTAGTTCACACTAAGGTAACCATAACCAGGAGCCTAGATCTTGGTTGCATTCAACGTCATGTGTCCCTGACATCTCTTTCAGAAAGAGGTAAGAAGAAGACTGAGTGAGAGAGTAACAAGGAAATGGGAAATTATTTCCCCAGACATTTGAAGTGTAGGTAGATTAGGATAAAAATTTTTAAGCATGTTGTTCCCATTGTACTTACTGTGTTGGTCATGCATTCTCTTGTGGATTATCTGTTCCACCTGTGGGCAAAATAGCAATGTCATTTCATCCCAAGGACCCTGTCAATAGCTGCTTGATACTTGCTAATTAGTAATTAAATACACCATATAATTCCTGGTTTATGCAAGAATTAATAAACTGAGTTTAACTTTATCCTGCTGACATGTGTGAGGGGGTGGAATGGAATATGGGGTGTCATCCTTCCATACATCCTTCTATTGTGCTGTCTGGGAGTGAGTTCTTTGTGGTTTTTGGTTTTTTTTTTTTTTTTGGTTTCCTATTTTCATTTTGTGCTATGACCTCAGTAGCTACCTTTGACCCTTCCCTGTCGCTGTCACCTTTACATTGCAGGTGCTGTTTTTAATTTTTAGTTGGCTACCCACATTTGTTAAAAAATAATTATATTGTTAAAGCTACTTGGTGGCAACTGAAAGTTTGAAATTTTTAAATACTTGCTATCTGGAAGGTCGCGTGTGAAGGATTTTCTATTTGTGGTGGCTTTTTGTTGATGTTGGTGATGACTCAAGATTAGGCTATTGAATAGTAGGTTTAGTTCTGCCCAGAAGTGGTGATGAGATGTTTTGAATGTCAGTGTGCAGTGAGGCATTCCCTCAAGATGTATGTGGGAAGTTGTCTACTTTATGGGGGAAATTTGCTCTTTCGGTGTTTCTAACATCCGTTACACTATATCCTAAAATGGATTTACCTCTGGGAGTCCCCTCCCACCCTCGTGGCATACAGCTCTCTGTTCTGTGGGGCCAGTTGCTGTCCTAGCACTAGGCGTGGGTACATGATCCAGGCTCAGTTGGACAGAGTGTTCTTTCCCCTGGACACAGTGATTCATTCAGCGTTGGACATCTAACCCAAATCAGGTTATGGTGTCCTAGATTTTACTTGGAGCTTTCAAGAAGCAGAAGCTGTGACTGTTGTTTTGGGGGAGGTAAGATATTTATCTGGACCTCCTGGAAGTCACCACGTGGAACCCTGACGGGGTGTGAAGGAATGCAGAGCAGAGAGCTAGAAAGTCCTGATGAGCAGTGAGTGCCTGGATCCAGCCAACATGAAATATGTGTCCTTTGATGCACTAGCCCCCTCCCTCATTCCTCCCTTACTTTCTTAAGTACTTTGAATGAGATGTAATCATTTACAGCCCATACCATGATCTTTCTCTCAGAACTATTCGGCAAGGGACATTCTACAGCCTCTGTTGGGAGTGTGATCAATTGCACCAATATAGTCTTAGTAGTCAGGAGTCTTAACTCTCTGCGACTTTTCCTTTTCTGACAATCTGTCTGTAGTATAAATATGAAAATAACCTTACCCCCCTGCCAGGGGGAAAAGTAAATCTCAAGATTTGATTAACCTTCTTTTCATAAAGACATCTCTACATGCTTGAATATCAGTTGTCAATTTTCCCTTTAACTTTCACACTAAGTATTCTCTATATCATGCAATTTCAAAATCATCAACTTCTAGATAAGTATGGCCTAACATGAACCTCACTGAGCCACAATTTAATCTGAGTATCTGGTGTGCAACCATCTCAAAAGTCTTCTGTAAAGATTATTTAGTGACTCAGTCTTGGAGTCTGATCTTGAAAGATGGTGAATGGGATGCAGGGTACCTGTTCACAGACTCTCAGGAAAGGCCCTGCTGGCTTCTCCTACTAAGACTGCTTTAATAGCCAAGGGGTGGGTAACTGCAGTTACTAAGCGACTGGAGAAGATCCCAGTAGAATTGACTAATGTAAACACAGGTCTTTCTCTGTGAAATCACTTTTGTTCCATATCAGAGACAATGGAGTTGCTCCTTTCTCACCTCCCTTTCACCTCTGTCTTCCCTGCCCCAGGATGGAACAGGCTACTGCAAGCACATTGCCTGTGTTCCCTTCACTCTCCTCCCTCTACTAACAACTATGTCTGATTGCACAAATGACTTTGCTCCTATTAAGACATAAGAAGAAAAAAAAATAAATTTCTAAGTTATTTGGCCTAGTGATATGTATGTTCAGAGTTAGGAAAACAAGTGTGCAGCTTTTCCACCCATCCCAGGCTCTGCAGTCAAACAAATCAATTCAGCCTTCAGAGAAGCATCCATTGCCTTGTGATTATGTTTGTGTAAAGTCTTGGGGTCTTTGATCAAAGAGTGGCATTTCAGGCCAAGCCCTAATCCTCACTGCCTTAAGGTGTTCAAATGAGGTTTTTTTTTTTTTAAGTTGATAACAGCTGGGACTTAAATTTGCCTTTGCCCAGCTTTTGTTTTGAAAGGACTTCTATTATCTGTGGCTTCCCTTTTGGAAGCAGAGATGGATCGTTGGGTAAACCAAAAAGGGAAAGAGGATATGGGAGGAAATGGGCGGAGACTCTGAATTAATCTTCTGAGGAAGAATGTTTGATCAGCGGGGAGGAGAGGATGGAAACCTCTGATGCTGACAGCAGGCACCTTTCTGACTAGGGTGTGATTGGCACCTTTGAAGCTTCAGTCGGGAGCCAGTGTCCAGTGGGCCCGGGCTTCCTCTGTCTGTGGGTGGTGGTGTTAATAATGTGGCAACTGGAAGGATTAATTGCAGACAAGCAGCAGGATTACGAGGAGGGCTCCTCAGCTCTAAAAGGAACAGTTCGAAGAAAGCCTCTGATCTGTCAGCCTTAGAGGAAATTAGTGGGAGCAGACTGGAGCAGGCTTAAAAAAAAAAAAAAGGCATTTAGGATATTAAAGCAGAATGTGAAGAGGATATTGAAATAGGGCAAAAGAAGAAGGAACACTGATCTCCAAAGGCAATGTCCCTTCTTCCTACTAGGAATTTCCGTGATTTGTTCAGATTCACAGTCACCTTCATTTTATGGCCCAGCAGAGTGATTTTATTTGCATTGCAACAAGTTAGGGAAGGGTTACCCTGTATTCCTGGTCGCACCCATGTTCCTGTGCAAAACTTGTTTGCTCTCCACCGCCTGGTGGTTTTGGAATCTCCTGAATCTAAGCCTCCCAGGATCATTTTAAAACAAGTCAGAGCATTACTGACACCCCATCTGCATTAGCTATCTATTGTATATTTTACTTCTTACCCTTCTGGTTCAAGTCGGGATGTTGCCAATAAATCCTGTGTTACCATTAAAGAGGCCATTCATCACGCTTCCTAATGTGATTAATCAAGATACACCACAGTACCCTTAAAATGAGATCATTTTGATAAATCATGTATGACATGAAAAGACTTTATTCCTTTTAAGTGCAATTTAGACTGTAATTTTTTTCCTCATTTATGATTCATGGGAGAAACATGGATAAAATTCCCTTGCACAGTTACACCTTATCTACAGCAATAACTCAAAACTGCTTTTAGATGAAAATTCAGGGTCTTATTCACCAAAGCTGAATGCCAGCTCATTATTTTCTGGCGTTCAGTAGTCCAAAAATAATGTCCGCACATTAAGCAGCATTCTCAAAAGTTAGAATTGGCCAGGCACCAGGCACATCAATTACACTCCATCATCCTTAATAAGGAAGAAATATCAGATGTCCTCGTGGAGTTTTTTTGAATCAGTAATGCTCAGCCTTCACCTTCCCAATTTAGAATGATTTGGAAACAAAAATGGTAGTAACAAAAAAATATGGGAATTTCAGCAGCATGACATGACTCTCTTCTGTTGCATAAAACTCCAAGGAGCTATTTTTTCCCCCTCCCAAATGGATCTTGCTTTCTTTTCCAGTCTCTTTCCTTGGTTTCACAAATGAAACCACCATTTTGGGAGGTCTGAGTTTTGTTTCTAAACTGCTGTATCTGTGATATGGGCTTTCCCTCACAGCTGTCACAATAATTTGGAAAGCTATATTCATAACCTCCAATAGAAGAATAATTTGAACATATGCCTTCTGGTGAGATCCATCAAGTTTAAGGTCACATTTTTGGTTAAAAGACAGACACTGATGCTATTCATTAAACTGAAAAATGGCTTGTTTTCCACTAATATTGAAATAAACTCTGGATGAATGTTAAGTCATGCTGGCATGCACTTATATATAAAGCAAAAGGAAACACAGATATATTTAATTTGGACATGTAAAGTCAACAGAGTTTTTGGGCTTTCTTGAGACAGGGAATCTGGAAGATTGACTGAAACAAATGTGAACAATGAGAAATCCATTTGTCTCTTTCAGAAGATGAGAGCTTTTAAAGAAGGATTTAACGTCTGAGAATTACAGTCTTGTTTGTGTTTTTTTCAACAGTAACCTATGAATAGGAACATGTGATTTATCGATCAACATGTCATTAATTCTGCTGCTATCCTTGGCTATTTATTTTGAGGAGTGGATCAAAACCCTGTATTTCACTGTGGGTGTAAGTAACCCATCTATGCGTGTACCTTAGTTCCACACCTGTAATGCAACAAATGCAAAAAACCTCAAGTTTATTAGGACATCATCTTTCTGCTGATGTTCTCTGTACCTAATTCAATTAGAAATGACATCAAGCAAAGATCCCTTGTATATTATTCACATTTAAATAGAATTTCCCGTGCTCTTATTTTTTCTAGTGTAAAGAGTGAGTTATGAATAGGCCATTAAGGCTATCTTCACCTTGTTTAGGTACTCCTATCAATTAATGACTTTCTAATTTTGCTAAAATATATGTGCAAATTTTAAAAATATGAATGTACCTCATTAAAAAAAAGTTTCCTAGTGCTAGCAACTTTCAGCAAATCTCCAAACAATGAAAGTCTAGAACATAAATATTTTAAGGCCCCGTAAAATTGGCAGTTTATATATATTTCTCTTTAATACCCTGTTCATTTCATCCCAATTTACTACCGCAATTGTATTTTCCAAAGCAGTTTTTAATACAATACACAATTATTTCCTACAGAGTTGGGTAGGTCACCTCATTAAGCCTGCAAAGATCAGACCAATTGTGATCTCCACAAATATCCTTATCTTTATTCTTAATTAAAATGACTCTCCTACATTGTCTCAAGTTTATCAATACATGTAATAAGCTAAGCAAAATATCCAGAGTTGGAAAGTTTTCTGGGCAAGGTGACCTGGTCCCCTCGCCTCAAGCAGAGCCCACTGCACTGTGTCCACAGCAGTGCCCTGCCACCTGTTGGCTGTGCTTACACATAACAGGGTATTGATGTCCCTCACAGCAGAGCAGCAGCCCTCTCTGACCCCTGTCCCAGTTCATCACCCCCGAGAGAAAAGAAGGGGCCATTTGAGAGTTCCAGGCCTCCTGATTTCCCCCATCATTCATTTCCTTGGCCACATGTTTCTTCTGCTAATGCTAAAAATTTATGGCTGAGCACATTAAGGGCAGCACAAGCCCTTTCCTTCTTCTGGATTATTTCAGAGTTTCCTGTCATAAGGAAATCTACGAAGACGTGTCCTCAGCGGATTGTGTGTGACAGTGTCTGCTTCTATCTCAGGAATCTAAGACATGATGGATAAACTGTCAGTTTTGAGGGATGATGTTTTCTCCATATTTCCATTATGAACCAGGCTGTCATCTCCTAATAAATTTCTTGCATTGGTATCAATTTATTTTTACAAGCAGAGGGTCTGATGTATTTGGGAAAGGCACTGACAGCAGAGTTGGCCTAGCTTGACAGAGCTGGCTCCACCTCACTTTGGAAAACTACTTTGGTTCCAAGGACAGAACTTGACCCACAGCCCTCGAGAATAAAAAACTCTGGGAGAGGAAGAGAGACACATGAGGCAGTTCCTTCTTTTAAGCCAAAATAAATCAAGCCTGCAGGACAACCATGACATAATATTATTTCTAAGACAACCCTACAAACCCAGATGAGAAATGCCATATGTTACCGTTTACCAAAGATAGCTAGACCATCACAATGATGCAGTGAATCTATGGATGAATTCAGATTATAAGTGGGCTAAAAGAGCTCATTCACCTTCAGAAGGAAGCTCAGTAGTGCTTTTCTGCTTGACAAGTGAGGAGTAGAGTTCATTCAGGTAATAAATATTTGATTACAAATGATGGCTCATGTTCCTGTCCAACCTACTATGAAGGGTAGGGGAAGTCGTGAAACATTAGCCCTACCGCCCAAGAAGTCTAAATCTAGTTGAAGAGATAAGATACTGTACAAAATTAGAGTGAAGTAAAAATAAATCATATTTTGTATTTAATTAGCGATACTAAGATCTTTTTCTTTGATTTAATCTTCACCCTTATTGGGAAGAGAGGCCATAGAGCATCCTAATGGCTGAGGCAGTAGCCAATGGAGGCAGACTACTTTAGTTTGTAC